>PNEQ01086359.1:27587-64374 GCA_003012365.1 Medauroidea extradentata | reverse complement strand
GATGTCTAGAAACAAATTTCAGGATTTTTCGAAATTTTTATATTAAGGAGGTGAAAAGCCGTTTGATTCGTTTACAGTATATCCTCTCTTCCTCTTAAACCACCTGAGATATCGAAGTGATTTTTTCTTTAAAATGAAGCTTACACGAATACCTAAAAAGTAATTTCAGGAATTTTCAAAATTCGTTTTTGAAAGCCGGTAAAAAAATAAAACAGTTTTTTGATTAATCAGTCGTATCACCTAAACCGTTAGAGACATAGAGTTGGCTTTTGTCTTATAATGAAACATAAGTAAATGCCTAAAAAGTAATTTAACGATTTTTGGAAATTTGTCCTTGAAAGCCAATAAAAAAATAAAACGTGTTTAAGAATAATTTTTTGTAACACCTGAAATAGTTCAAAATTTGTTTACTTTTTATTTCTTGCTTATAGTTAAACCTCTTTGGACTATAGCCTGTACACGCGAAATAACTCTCATGGCCTGTCTTGAATAATTTGTAGTTAAGTCTGTGGAGTTTCGGTTTTTTTTTTTTTTTTTTGCCAACCCACCATAAATAAAACCTCTTTGGACTGTAGCCCGTACATACGAAAGTATTATTACGGCCTGCCTTTAAGTATTCACTCGGGTATTGTACAAAGTTTGTGGTGTGGGAGGGGTGGGGTTAAGGGTTCGTATGCTGTGCAAGTCTTTGCGATGGGACATGACATGACATCATACGAGCATATTGAATGCGCTCTTTTCACTGAGCTAAGACAATTTATAGTTCACTGTTATTGAGTTCGCTAGCTGTTAAATGCCTTCATCACATATTTTATCCAGAGTTATTGTTTGTATTACATAATTTCACGCGGGCAAAGCCGCGGCCGGGTAGCTATTTTGTAGAGAAATAAAGATGAATTAAAAACAAAGATGTTCTGCAATTAAAGTACCCTCAGCGTAGTGGACTGGATAAAGCTGTTTGTATTTGTTGTTATAAAGATATACAGATAATATAGTAACACCATCAATTAATACGTTATTAAAATGTAGTTACTCTTTTCTATAGTACACGCGGGCGAAGCCGCAAAGGGACAGCTAGTATATTTATATGCCACACCAAAAATACCCATGTAGCAACAATGTTTTGCTCAAATGTAATTTGCCAAGTAGCTTTGTAAGTGCGTTTTCACGTCTCGTAAACACCGCGAGGTCATTAGAGATGGTGACACGCAACTAGATGCTGTGATTGGAAATGGGTGAGGAATCGGCCATGGCCTTTAAAAAAATTACAGAATTCGCCTGGAGCTATTTCAGAATTCCGTGAGAAACCGAAACCAGGAGCCGGGAATCGAACCCCTGTCTTCCCTAATGCTAATCCGATATGTTACTAGTGCCACCAATAAATGTTTAATTTAATGCAAACTGTTGTTGATAAGAATAATGTTTCTAATTATGATAGATTGTTATTAATACTTATGGTAGGGTTTCTTGTAGCTTTTCGAAAACAAGTTTTATGTACGAGCAATGTTTGTCAATCTTACAAAAAAAATAATCTTGTTCTCAAAGACACTGAAAATTTATCAACGCTGAGTAATTTATTAACATTTCTTTACTGTAAAGTAATACTTCTTTCTAGCATGCTAAACAGCTTTGAAGGAGTTATTTACTTTAAAGCAAAAGTAATTTTTACTGCATGTGAAAGTGCTTAATTTTAATTAATTAATAACCTAAAATGGAACAGTGGATAACATGTACACTGTGCATTTTGAAACACTACAACGTATATACTACGTCTCCATTTGAAGTTACACAGTTGGAAACTAAGCATGCATACAATAAATCCTGTGTTCTCAACTCGTCTATGACAGACTATCCCTGTGTTCACAAATGTAGAGTGAAAATTCTAAATGATCTAAGTGCCAAAAATATGTTTTCGAGTAAAAGTGAAAATCAGGGATGCAATAGTATGCATACCGATGGAACATGCAATCCTTCAACGATCATAAAAACTTTTGAGAAAATTGTTGGTACTTACCTCTTACAGCAAAACATAGGATCTGGCTCATTTTGATACAATTAACTAAATTCGATGTCTTTTGGCACTTAGATATTTTAGAATTTCTACTCCACAATTACCCTAATTGACCCTGTTTGCTGGTATTGGGTTTAGTTTTGAATATCTGAAAAATCCGGTAATGTTTCAGATAGTTGACATTTTTATATTTTAACCACACTATATTGCGATTAACAAAAAAAATATATAACTTAATGAAGCATGTATTTTCTTTCGAAACGAAATCAACTTCAAATGGGAATATTATTCTTATTGTAGAGTATTTCGTTAATTATTTACCAGCTGGTGTACAAAATTGTGTTCGTAGAAATTTAAAATTAAGTTACTGCTTTTTTTGTCAGATTGTAGTTTTATTTAAGTTTTTTTTTTTTTGTTCGCCTTCTAAAACATTCACTATTTATGTTTCCCTGTTATTTTCCGGGGAAATAAACTTAGCCGCAGGCAGACATAACACAGTTACACAACATCGCAGATCTTTTATGTCATAAACCGGGAGGCACTCCACGTTTAATTCTACAACAAACAGCACTTCCTCTGCTGCAAAACACAAACTGCGGATGTCGTTCTCACACTGGGAAGCATTTGAAACGCGACTGAATGTTGACGTTGATTACCATTTCCCTCGCACACAAAAACGTTCCAAGTAAAACGGCCCATCAAATTAGCGCTCCTAGTTGTTTTCCATTATTTCTTCAATACTAATGAGAATATACAGGATGCCCAGGAACAAAAACCCTAATAATCACACCACGCGAATCCTAGCCTAAATTGGAGATGGAAGTGTAGTGGCAAAATGCTGTACGTCATTTTTACTTGCACAATGTGGCAACACTGTACGGAGAAAATCCTCCTATGCGCTCCACGTCCAGGAATTATTTTATGTATGTTACATCAAGTAAACGTAGAATCATGTTTGGACTGCTCGGGATTTGAATCAACATCCATAATATGCAGTCAGAACCGTACAAGTAAGATAAGGATGATATCTGTGGAGAGCAAGAAGGGACTAACTACAGTGCTATGTTGCCACATCGCACAAGTAAAATTTCGTCGTGCAACACTTTGCCACCAATATTTCCGTCTCTAATTTAGCCCAGAATTTGCCGTGTTGTGCTTATTATGCGTTTGTAGATGACATCCTGTATCTTGAGGTCTGTTGACTTTATTAATAAGCTAGCACTTTAAAACTAGCATATCAAGAGTAACAACCAAAATGCGTATTGTTATTTTTATTTTAGGCGTTAAGTTATAAGCACATTGAATCGTTTACTTAACTTACACTTATATGTATAAGTGACAAAATCCTACAATTCAACTTAAGAGCGGGGTTCGCCTCAGTTTTCAACGTTTTATTTATTTTTATATTTGTATAAGATATTTATTTTCTTACTTTAAATATAAATTGCGACTAAATCTTCCTCTTAGGAAATTTTTGTATCTCTCATAGTTTTTGTGTAATGAGTCGTAGACGTCAAAATTTGCACTTTTATCGGTTTTATGTACGCCACTAAAACCAACTGACATAACAATGCAAAAAAATTCTCAGTGTATAACAATGTTGTAGGCTAGGATTCGACATATATAAAAACAAAAATAAATATAATTTTTTATTTTTAAAAAATTGTATAAATTTTTTAGTTTTTATTTAAAACTCATCATTTTTTATTAAATACAAAAATATTTTATTTTTGTTTTTATACATGTCAAATCATAGCCTAAGACATAGTCATACACTGTGAATTTTTTCGGTTTGTTATGTCACTTTGTTTTAGTGGCGTACATAAAACCGTAAAGTGCGAATTTTGACGTTTACGACTCGTTACGCAAGAACTATGAGAGATACAAAAATTTTCTAAGAGTAAGATTCAGTCACAATTTATGTTAAAAATAAGAAAATAAATATCTGTTACAAATATAAAAATAAATAAAATCGTTGCAAACTGAGCTCAACCCCGCCCTTAAGGTTCGGAAGTGGTAAGGACGACATTGTACGCAAATCGCGCTTCACCCTAGCCTCTAGGCGCAAGTTAATGAATTGACGTGCAGTCTTTTCTCTGACAACGTGCCTATAGACCTACTATATGAGTGGTGACTTTATCATTTTATGACGTAATATTAACATTTAAGGTGTATTGAATATGCCTATATCGTTTATACAGGTTAATTATAAATTCCGTGAAACATTTCATTAAATCGGTACAGCGAAATGGCTAAGAATAACGTAATAAATTATATACTACGTGAAAGAAAAACTCTGAAAGTTTTTTTTACACTAGTTACAAATGTTCTGTGTGTCCACCTTTCGTCACACAGCACACATCTAATCGATAGTCCAATTCTGCCCATACCCGACCCAGCATATCAGGAGTAATGGTAAGAACAGCTCTGCTACGATGCAATGTCGTAAGTCTTCAAGGTTTTGTGGTAGAGGTGGAACATAAACACTTTCCTTGATGTATCCCCACAAGTATAAATGTCACGGGAGGAGAACTTGGTCAGCGGCCGCCCCATACAGCGATGTGGCAGCGTCTCATTCAGATAATCTCGTACCAAATTGTAGTAATGAGGTGGAGCGTTTTGGCGCTAACTTAAAAAAAAAAAAAAAAAAAAAAAAAAAAAAAAAACTTGAGAGTTTCTCTTTCACGTAGTCTATAATTTGTTACGTTATTTTTAGCCATTTCACTGAACCGATTTACTGAAATGTTTCACGGACTTTATAATTATCCTGCATTATTCTGCATCAAGATTTACATACCTAAAGAACCTCAAGTACTTTTTTTTTACCGCTAGAAAATATGTTTTAAGACGGCTGCCTACCCCACGCTTCAAATGCGTTGCAGTGTGTTCGTAAACAGTTTTTTCTACGAAAATATTCCACGTGTGCCCACTGTGCCAAAGTACGAAAAGTAAACAAACTTCAGACAAGGTCGGAACCTCATTATTAAGACGCCACGCTCATTAAAAACACTGTTTCTAAGCCCTCCAACATGGCTAAAAACTGCCTTTACAGACTTCCGTACTTCAAAATGTACTAACCGGATGTATGTGAAACTCAGATTGCGACCTGCACTGAACTTAGTTGCAGACTTTCCACCAATAAAATTATATGGTCACCGCTTAGTGTCCCATAGTAAAACCCGTTCGGTGGGAAGCTTGCATACTAGTTCAGCGCTTGGCTCGTTGAGGCGACGCGGCATTTGATGAGCACTTCAAGGTCGACCTTACTGCTCCGTCGCTTTTGAGCCTCTCACGCGCGGGTAGGCGGCGCCCTTAAGGGTGTTCTTGTGGGAAAAAATCGTAATTTTATGTTTGTATGAAATAGTGTTAGTTTTGTAGACGTTACATGACAGTGCATTTTCCTATTACAAAAAAAAATAGCTCAACCAGTTTCTCCATAACAGACCTTCAAATTTATATTTTGCTCGTTTTTAGTCCTTATTAGCCGCAATAAGCAATTAACATAAATACGTTTATAAACTCATACAGTAACTACACGTCTATATCTACTGCTTGGCATGTTTTAAAACCCGTTACTAAATGTTTTTGTATTTAAAAAATTTCTGTAATGTCGAATTTTAAGTAGCTTGTGACATGTAGTTTCAGTGTGAAGCTTTAAATTTATTTATGTTAGCTGGTTCTTACAGCTTACAAGATTTTAAAACGTGAAACTTTTGACTTTGTAATACCTCTACAAGGAAACTAGTTGAGTTTTTTTTTTTTTTTTTTTTTTTTCGGAAGAGGAAGATGTACTACAAAACTAACATAATTTCATACAAATATAAAATCATGATCCCCCCCCACTTGAAGACCCTCAATTGATAGTGGTGAACTTGAAATATGTATGCACACTGGAACGTTCTCTGAACGCTATTCCTAAGCAGATATCACTCATGCGCTATGAGCAGATTTCGAATAATCTGGTACAACGCGCGCCAGCTTAGATGGCGAGTGGCAGTTATAGGAGGAAGGGAATATTCGTGGAATTCAATTCACTGAAAAAAGAGTATAGTTGTAGGTACCATATTTTTCTTAAAATAGTGACAACAAAACAGTTTGGTTGTTAGTAATACTCTGGACAGTTCCTTCGACAATCTGTTTTGTAGAAGAAACAAAGATTCTTGTTGCTTTTACAAACCAGATGGCAACTTCTACAAAACAGATTGTTGAAGGAACTGTCCAGAGTAGTACCGACAACCAACCTGTTTTGTTGTCCCTATTTTAACAGAAGCATGGTACCTACAACTATACTCTTTTCTCAGTGAAGCAGCAGGCCGCAGCAAAAACGTAGTCTATATACCGGAATGAAATCGAACTCAGGAAAATTAGCCATTCAAATGGAAAACACTAGTAATTTTACATGTAACAAATTTCCAGCTCGTTGCCCGTCAACTTACCTGGCGCGTGTTTTAAGGCCATGATTTTTCATCTATTTCAAACAATTGCAAATAACTCAAATATTTTTAACCAAATGCTTTGAAAAGATTTGAGACTGCGTACTGTCATACGATACACAATTCTGCCTGAGCGTTTTTAAAAACAATGTACCGTTTGCTAGCAAAAAATATTTTCTTTATTTTTGGCTTATTTTGACAGCCAAGTATGTGATATTTCAGGGGCAAAAATCTAAAAATCCGTTTGGTGTGTTCCAACAGAAAAATTTAGATACAAACGATGATAAGTGTTAAAACTGCCAGAATGAATTTTTGATTTATATATTAATTTGCGTTACAAAAAATATTTTCGAAACCACTGCAAAACTAAAGAGCGAGACTCGGCTTATGTTATACACACCTCTCTCAGGCCTGGGCAGACGACAACCTTATAATATTCTACATAACTGTGGCTGTTTAGCTAGACGAAGGCTTGGAAACGAGCTGTCTGTTAGGTCGACTCTCGCTCACTTGCTATTTGCCTCGTGACCTCTACGTGCACAACGCACATACGTATATTCTTCTCGTCAGTGACTCGCAAAACATGACTTTAAGCTATACCCTCTATTTTAACTTATAGACAGTATAAATACATTATTTTACGTGTCTAAGATCAATCTGAACTTTCGGTACAGCAAATCAAAAAACTCAAACTTGCCGATTTAAACATTTCCCTCCAAGTTAGAGTTACGCATAAAAATTAAATTGGCTGATGAAAACTTGACTTTGGTTGTGTGATCATTCATAACCACTTTTTCGTAAAAAAAAAACATTCTGTCAGTTGCAGTGGTTTTTGAATAAAGCCCTTTTTCCCGTCGCCTTCTCGCAGCTCGTGGCGACTAAACGAAGCAGTACCCTTATGGTTAGATCCCCCCCTCTTCCCCTCTAAGAATGTTTAATTTACACATTATAACATTACGTTCATAGAAATAGCTTCACATTTCTTACCACAACGTTTTAATACGAATATCTTCGTATTTATCACCTATTGCATAAACGAATTGCCTGATGAATCTGAAACAACGAGTAACTTTTTAATATATGACTAATTGCATCGTAGTTATTGATCAGATGTTAATGAACTATGAGTTTATCGCCATAAAAATGTATTTTACCACAAAACTATAGTTATGTATTTTAAACATGAATTTATAAACAAACTGAATAACCTAAACACCAGCAATTCCAACACTACTGCATTAATCAGTGTCTATCCCTACCACATTGAATTTAACCTATTTATACAGATAACTCGTTTTTTATTGGATATGTCGTAATGTGGACACGACAGGACCTACATTTTTGCAACAACACTATCGTCATTATTTTGTAACGAGAAACTGTTTACAATTATTAAGTGGTTATCTTTCGAGACGAATTTCAGTGGTCACAACAGAAACTTTCACAATGCCGTAATGAAAAACCAATCCCCCCTCCCCCTCCCAATTGAACTAAACAGCAATGGTGCCCTTCCTCCAAGCACTATGACTCACCCCTCTCCCAAAACCTTATGATACAATCCCACCCCCTTTTTTTTTTGGAGTATTTTCACATTAGAAGCTATAGGGTATGGAAATGAAATATGAGTAGAAATGTTGTTCTACTGTACTGTTGCACCATAATGTAATACTAACTTCCAAAATATTTTTTCTCGTTTTTTAACAACCCACCTCCCTCCATCCTGAAATTTTAATGACGCAGTGTGTGTCGTTACCCTTCCTTGTTGGCACACCTGAACGATAGCCTGTGCCCTGTCGATGTGATAAGTTAAATAGATTAAACTGGTAACAATGCAGGGTGTCCTGGGAAGAAATGGCCATATTCTGGGAGGTGATAACTGGTAATTGTGATCAAAAATGTTCATATGAACATGGGGTTAATATGTTACAGTTGCCGACCTAGCCCCGCTAAAATACGAACATTGATAAGCTCTAAAATTTACTGTTATTGTCTTATTTGCAGTAATGTTCATTGTTGAAGTGACAAGGTGGCTTTAATAATACATTATGCTTTGTTGACAAATGCATTGAGGTCGATCGTGGGATCTTTGAGAACTTACTGTAAAAAAATTGGCACTGGACCAAAACAAGCATGACATGAAACTATTTGGTTGTGTATTGTAATATTGTTTTTACAGCTGTGGGAAAATAAGATTACTGAGTTGTTATTTATATATTACAGTTTCCTTGTGTCCGAAACGAGGAAGGTAACTGCAAATAAACAAATAACAGTAATTTTAGAGCTTGTGAATGTTTACATTTAAACGGGGCTAGCTCGACAACCGTCCTATATTGACCCCATGTTCATATGAACATTTTGATCACAACGACCAGTTTTATCACCTCCCAGAATATTGCCCTTTCCTCACAAGGCATCCTGTATCTGAAGCATTTTTAATATAACACTATTATTGTCAATACATTCTCAAGTTATATTTTTCGTCTCCTAAAAACTCCACATTTGACGACAAATGGAGTTTCTCAAATGGCCCTATTCAATTACCAAAGGACCTGACGTGAGTATGAACGCGTATAATCTTGTCAGCATGCTATACATAAGTAGACATCATCCACCCACACACTTCGAACAGTTTCGTAATAAACATGCATCTGCCGAAGCTCTGCACACCTTTCAGTGGTCTAGACAGGCGGTCACCTTAAGAGTGAGTGTTATATAATTCAACGCTAAAAGCATCAGTTCAGTGTTGTACGTTTCTCTATGCCAACTTGCAAAAATAAAAACAAAACAACAATCCCTTACAATAGTTCTTGCCAACTTTAAAAGAAAAATTTTTTCTCGCGTAACGTTTATCTGAAGAACAATCTCTGACGCCGAAATCTCGTACGTTTAATTTCGGCGCAAGAGATCACACATAACAAATGCATCATTCTGGGTGAATGTTTGTTTATAAAGTTGGCAAATATAATAATTAAGTATGGCTGTTTTGTAGTATTTTTATATTGACTATCAAAAAGTTTAGATCTTAATTGAAGAATTCAGCGCTTGATAATCTACCACGCCCTCTTAAGGGCGCGGTTCGCATAAGTTTTCAAAGTCTTTTTTTTTTTTTTTTGTATTTGTACCAGACATTTTTTCTTATTTTAGACGTAAATTGTGATTAAAGCTTCCTCTTAGGAAATTTTTATATCTCTCATAGTTTTTGCATCATGAGTAATATACGTCAAAATTTGCACTTAACGGTATTAAGTACGCCACTAAAACCAACTGATATACCAAACCGAAAAAATTCAGTCCATAACAATGTTGTAGGCTATGATTTGAAATATATATAAACAAAAATAAAATATTTTTGTATTTAATAAAAAATGCTGAATTTTGAGATCAAATTTTAAAATGTCAACAATTTTTAAATAAAAAATATTATATTTTCTGTTCTTAGTTATGTTAAATCACTCCCCAACATTGTTATACAATATGCATTTTTTTCGGTTTGGTATGTCAGTTGGTTTTAGTGGCGGACTTAAAACCGTAAAGTGCAAATTTTGACGTTTACTAATCATTACGCCAAAACTATGGGAGATACAAAAATTTCCTAAGAGGAAGATTTAATCACAATTTATGTCTAAAATGAGAAAAAATATCTGGTACAAATATAGACATAAATAAAGACGTTGAAAACTTAGGCGAATCGCGCCCTTCAGGTAATGTAACAGTGAGATAAAAAAAATTTATATATATATTTTTTAAAAGGGTGTTAGTTTTGTAAAAGATACGTGAGTATATTTACCTCTTAAAAACTATATTATCTCTCATAGTTTTTGACCTACTTAAATAAAATATCACTGTGAATTTGTATTCCACAGCTACGCCATACATATTTTAAAGCTACAACGTAATATATTGAACTTTAAAAAAATCGCAAAATTACATAAAATAGTAGCAAATTCAATAAATGTTTTAAAAATAGTCCTCGGAATGTTTTCTTAATATTTTATTACCTAGTCCATGGCATGTTATGTCACAGTAAATGATTTCTCCTAGGTTATTTGCCAACACAGTTGAGATAAAACTAAGTGAGCTAAGATTGTTTCGTAAAAGAAAACTGCACTCACAAGTATTGTCTACAAAAGTAACAACATCTATAATATAAAAATGAATAGAAAAATGTGTTGGTAAACGCATAACTCAACAACGCCTGGACCAATTTGGCCAATTCTTATTTTTTAAATGTTCGTTGAAGTTCAAAGATGGTTTTTACGGCGAGAAAAATTCGAATAACTGCCGAAAAAAACTTAAAAAAAGTAGAGTCAATTTGAGCTTTATTGCTACTGTTGTTTAAACAATGTAGGTATGTTCCTGTGATAGAGGCCTTAAGCATTCACTCAGATATTGTATAAAGTTTGGGGTGTGGGAGGGGTGGGGTTACGGGTTCGTATCCCGTGCAAGACTTTGCGATGGGAATTACATGGCATCATACAAGCGTATTGCGCGCGCTCTTTACACTATTATTGAGTACGCTAGCTGTTAAATGCCGGGCAGCTGTTTTGCGGTGGAAGCCGCAGCCGGGCAGTTGTTTTATAGAGAAATAAAGATGAATTAAAAAAAGAAGTTCTGCAATTAAAGTACGCTTAGCGCAGTGGACTGGACAAATCTGTTTGTATTTGATGTTTTAAAGATAAACAGTGAATATAGTATAATATAGAATATAGTATCACCATCAATTAACACGTAACTAAAGTTAGTTACTCTTTTCTAGAGTACACGCGGGCGAAGCCGCAAAGGGACAGCTAATGTCTGCCGGGTCAGCTATTTAATTATATTTCTTATTCACAACGCCCTATCACCAGGGTGACGGTTCTGTTCAGGAGAATTGTTTGCCCCGACTATAAAATATGTAGGAACAAAAAATGTCAGATTACAAATCATTTTGACAGGACTTTATTGCAATTTAATTAGGCAGTACGAAGTCTGTCGGGTCAGCTAGTTTCATATAAATATAAATTTATGATTCTATCGCACTTGAACGCCCTAAAGCTTTGACAATTTTGTACCACTTTGCTTTATGCTTGCTGCGGACAGCGAACCAATTAGGCTCATGCTTAGCGACTTGGCTAGCGTGACCAGCGAATTCTCTATTCTCACAAAATTGACACTTAAGTTGTGCTTGACCACTACGGAAACGTCCCAATGAATCTGTAGAAAATAAGATAAGGTGCTATCAATTTTGGTTTTAAGAACCTGCATGAGTAAATGTCATATTGTAAAATGAGAATGTTTTTGTTGTTTAGTTTTCAGTTTTAAATAATTATTTCTAAATATCAAACACTTATTCAATCGACGCCATTACAGTAGTTTATTACTAAATTACTTATACCTACTATACAATTTGGAATATGGTCTACGTTACCTTAAATCTAGTAGGCCAGTAATATGTTTCACAAAACGTAAGTCAAATTTGACAGTTACTTAAGGGTAGTAACTATTACTATTTTGCTGTCTGTGTCACAATGCAAGACAAATTTTACAGTACAAATGGTGAAATTGATATATTAGAGAAATTTTAGAACTAAAAATGTTTTGCATCGCGACACATATTACAAAATATTAACAGTTACTGTTCATAAGTAGCTGTCAAATTTGACCGAAATTATGTGAACCACAGTAGATTTGTGTAAAAGTTACCCGTATAAAATAGAAGACTTGTATAATTACTTTAAAATATGATTCTCAGGCATTTCATAAAAACGTACTGCAAAAAAATGTGGAGGGACAACATTTCGAAGGGCGCGTGTGTGAGAGTGTAATGTCCCAATCAGAAAGCAATTTCTATTGGGTTTCACTGCAAACTCATTATCGTAATGGGACAAATGAGACCACTCCCCGCTTTGCTCTTGTTAAACATATTGCCACCGAACAATAGTAATTTCTCACGTCCCCCAGTTAAAGCGTGAATTTTAATTTTGAAATGTAAAGTTTATGGAGACCTGGTGAATTACCCCCGAACTGCCACAAAACATTTCTGAAATTATTGCTAAACAGGTGTGATTTTCAGTAAATTTACAAGCACGGCTGTTTTCAATTAAACATATCTGCAGGACGTAACGTTTCCAATTCGCAACTGCATGCAGTAGTACTGCTGTGTACATCCTACTTCCATTTAAATTATTTGTTCAGTCAAATTTGTGTTACATGTTGTAATTACCCAGCAAACAATTAACCTGCTGGTGCGTGTAAAACTCTAGCTGTATTTTTAAGTAAAATTAATTACATATACAAAGGTAATCGAAGTGTAATAAGTAAATACTTACACACTGTCAAACAGCAGTACATGCTATATGGCAATTGCTTTTTGTAAAAAGGAAAAAACAGTTGGTATTTTTATGCAGCTTACTCTAAAGAGATTTTAAATCAAACGTTGAATTTCCAAATCTGTATGTGCCGCACGGAATGTTCAACCGTTAATAAATGCACATTTTAAAAAACGGTAAAGAAAATTGTACCTTTAATGTAACGCAATAGTTTCAAACAAATTAACTATATTTTATAGTTTTGTTTTCAAATAAATGAACGGTAATAAATGTAATACTTTCAGTGCCGTTTTTGGAATGGTTGATCTTCAGATGGTTCCTTGAATACGAGTAGTATTAAGAGGCCATCCCGGTGTTTCTGGCGCATGTATGCAACCCGCATTAACACATATAAATCAAGGTTAATATTACTATCACTATAGCAATAAGAGTATCACACATATCAACAATAGCTTCGAGTTTTATAAAATACACAGTCGTTCTTATTTTCGCTGCGTTCTGAAAAATCAAGTACAGCAGACGAATTATCAACGTGATAAAAAAAATGTGTTTAAAAATTTGTGGTCAACTAGTTTTTACACTTGACCTCGGTGAACGCAGAGGAACTAAGAACGGTTGTATAATTGATGAAACACGAAGATACTCTAATTGATATAGTGATAGTAAGCTTAGCCTTGACTTATATGGAGTTAATGCGGGTTGCATATATACGCCAAAAACACTGGAACAGCCGCTTAACGGGAAAAAATATCCGGCAGTTAAAATTACGCCTCCAAGTTCTGAAGATATTATTTTAATGAGTTAATGGACTAATAGTGTCATGAGATGTGTTATTAACACAGTAACATATCACGTGGTACGAGAAAACGAGTAAGTATGTGTTAACCTGGTTGGCGAGCTGTCAGCACCAAAACGTGGATCGGGCCGGAGCCGCGTGTGGGCGTCGCCGCACTGACATTTCCCCGCCACGCGGAGTGACGCCCACCCGATGAATCTTCCCGCGATAAAAAAGAATAAATGACCGACGCGACAGTCGCCGATTTCCGCCGCGGCACGACCACTCCGCTCCGAGCGCCACCGCACGACTGCCGCGCCGGGGTTGCAAACACGCCCATGTCCACCCCCGCCAACCCTTAGCAGCAGGGCCTCTTCCCCTACCTCCCTCCCCTCCGGCGACGGTGGAGCGATCTTGCGGCCCGCGGCGGTAACCCGCGTCACGTCCGCCGCGTGGGAGGACTTGTGTCTCAGGAGCATAAAAGTCGTTCTTCGATCGGCCATGATCGGGGTTTTCCGCCGGGATTCGAGTCGCCACAATTCACACACCCTCTTCTGTGCCAAGAGGTGCAAGATGAATGCTTGAGGCCTATCAATGTGTACGACCAAAATGAACAGCGCTGTATTGCACCCCATAACATGTTTTATCCTATACCAATTTTTTTCTTGAAAAAAAAAAGTATTTTCTTTTTTCGCTTAAAAGTTATTTCGGCTAACTTTTTCTTGTTTGATGCACGGAAACAAATGAGGCGGTAATTCGACTACAATACATGCGCGAAACACCACTTCGCCTCTAAGTGCAGAGTACTAAACTAGCGTGCAGTGTTTTCGCAGAAAGTGTTTTTAAGGTAACTTTAATTGGTGGTCCTATTAATTTATTAGCGGAAAGTTTGTATTAATGTCCAACGCAGGTCTCTATAATTTAGTTTTACGATTGCGTCTGTTATTTTTACAGCTACAACAGTGTCAGAAAGCCAATTTTACCTCTTTTGAGGAGCTGGCAGTCCGATTTTTAATAAGAGGGTGGTATTTTTAAAACGGTAGGGACATAGTTTCAAGTGTGTTTTCTTCTTGTAGACAGACGCATTGGAAACACGTAAACACATTTCGAGTTACAAATAAAAAAATACTTTCCGTACCACGCTACGGCACAGCTCATGCGGCATGTTCAACCAACTCTTAATAGTTAGTGGACCTGGCACATGAGATGTGCTGTAGAGTGGCATAGTATTTTTTATATTATAACTTTTATAACTGTTTCCAACGTGTTTATCTACGAAAAGAAGACACTCTTCAAATTGTGTCCTTATGATTTTAAAAACGCTGTCCGCTAATTAAATCATGATTTCCAAGCTCCTCAAAAGTACTAAATACGACATTTTCACGTTGCTGTAGCTGAGAAAATATCTACTGTATTCGGAAAACAAAATCATAGAAACCTGCAATGGACTTTACCTCATACATTTACAAATGAAATAACAGTGTCATCGTTTGAAGTCCCACTGATAAATGGTTTCTACTAAAACACTGCATCGCACCTAGAGGTGATGAGGTGTTTGACGAACGTGTTGTATTCGAGTTATAGCCATTGTCATTTTTCCGAGCCTCGAATGTAAAAAACGAGCGAGCGTCCAATAACTCTTTAAGTACCCAATTCCCGATCTTCGCCTGCAATATGTAATCGTTAAATTTGCTTACGTAACAAAAGAGAATCGTAAGTGTCTAGTTCTCATATAAACGTCTTTGTTCTGCGAAGACCCTTCCTCCTCCTACTCTCGTCCCTTGTGACAGTTTAAGTTAGTTTCGATTTGTTTAGGTTAGTTTTATTAGGTTTAAAAGACAAGAACGACGTTCTTTTTTAATATAAATACGTTTTTTTTTTTTTTTTTTTTTTTAACTCAAGAAGCTTCGTATTAATCGTAGTTCCCTGACCTAACAAAACTGACATTTGATTAAGCGAATTTTTTCTTTTAAATTTAAACTAACCTTATCAAAGTCACTGTCGCATGGGATAGGGAAATGTCTACGCAGATTGGTGCGTGTGGGTTGTGGCGGCTCGAATCTTGGCGAAGTTCCTCGATCTGTGCCATACAAAGAACCACTTTTGTGCTCCCGAGAAGAATGTCGCTGAAGGAGGGTGCAGGGGGTAATATTGGGTTCGGGGAGTATCAAAGCAAGGGAATCAGGGAAGGTTGAAAGAGCAGGAGCTTGGATAGGAGGAGGGATTAACGTCAGTTATCATGACACGTCATTTTACTCCCCTCCCCTACATATTCGTCCCTTCGATCCCTCACCCCACCCCCACTCTCCTAGCGGTAGCAGCAGGTGTCTTCATCAGCGACCCACAGGATTATGCACTACCATCGGAGCTTCATGGAACCCATTCCCTTCATGACCCTGAAACGTGCCCTTCAGCGAAATGAGTTTCGGGCGCCGCGGTTAAAAAAAAAAAAAGGGAGATGAACGTGCTTCAGAAAATTTCACGCTACCTCCTGCCGCGTCTGTTCCCCGTCTGTACGATTTCTGCTGTCCTGGTATTTCCTGATCGCACAGGTAGTTCACGGGTAACCCAGCACTTTATAAAGCAGCCTTTAGAAAGAAAAATTGATATCCATGTTCGTAAATATACATACTGATTGTTAAGTTATTAAAATTCCCAGAAGCTCATGGTCTATATTGACAACTGTACAATACGCATACGCGGAAATGTATTTTATATCGTTTCGCTATGTCCGAAGTTGCTACGTATAACATCTAGAGAATACTTCTGCGGCATGTAGATTGGTTATATATATATATATATATATATATATATATATATATATATATATATATATATATATATATATATATCTTATATATATATATATTTATTTATTTATTTATATTTATTTATTTTTTTATTCATTATATATACAGCAGACTCCCGACTATCCCTGTGCGGATTACCCGATTTGCAGATTATCCGCGCAAAATATTTCACTTTAAATAGTTGAAAAAACGTCGAAAAAAATTTGTTTGTAAAACAGTTTTTCGTTATTTATAAATACATGCTGTGTTTACTCGCATAATGTTTATAGACGTGTTATTCCCGCAACCGTTTCTTGAAAGGCTTGAAGAAGATTTAAGTCTTTTCCATTTGGCGAAACAATTAGCTCCGCGCATGTGTGGGTTAACGAGATTTTTATCTTGGATAAATAAGATATCCGTGAATTTCTTGCAATGTTTTTTTTTTTTTTTTTTTTTTACTGAGCAAAGCGAAGGCCCTATATTGGAACAATACAATATATTCATGTGGCGACATATTTACCAGAAAATTACCCTGAGTTACATGATACAAAAATATAATTGACTCTGTGGATTCTGTCCCTAACTCTAGGTTACGTATATATAGTCTTTATAATATTTTTAGATTATTAGCGCATATCCCCTAACCAATAATACACATAATTGAGAGTCTACTGTATTTAATTGCTGCGTTATTGCAGGAATGAATTTGACCTTTTTTCCTTCTACTGAGATCTAAGAAAGGGTAAATGTCGATTATCCGCAACTTTGGATTTTCCGAGGCATCGGCCCCCTCCATTAGTGCGGATAGTCAGGGTTGTGTGTGTGTGTGTGTATATATATGTATATATATATTTATTTATTTATTTGTATTTATATATGTATACACACATTTACTAGCTGCCCCGTTGCGGGTTTGCCTGCGTGTACTATAGAAAATAGTAACTAACTTTTAATTACGTATTAATTGATGATGTTACTATATTATATGTATATCTTTGATTTGAAAATTACCTTAAATTGATTTGTGTGTTTTATTTACGTACGCAAACTTTAAAGAAAAGAGCATGTCGATTTCTCGTCAGGCTAGTTTCATTATCTCCAAAAATTATTTTACACATTTTCACCGTCTTAAATTTCGACTTCAGTTTTGTATGTATTTACGTAAGATTCATTTTGAAGTAAAAACCACCTCGTTATCTCAAACGGTTCAGGAGATACGGATGATTAATTGAAAACACGTTTCATTTTTTACCTGCTTTCAAGGACGAAGTTTGAAAATTCCTGAAACCATTTTTTAGACGTTTACATGAGCACCATTCTGATGCAAAGATCACCTCGATATCTTAAGCGGTTTCAGAGAAATAGGGGGTTAAAGAAAACACATATCTGCGTTTCACCTCTTTAATTTCCGAATTTCGAAAAATTTTTCTTTTGCTTAGGCAATGTTTTGGAGTAAAAAGACTAACAATATATCGTCAGGTTAGAGAGTTAACGAGAATTTCGCGAAAACACATTTTGCCCCTTAATCACCCCTTTAATTTTAGATTTTCGAAAAATCCTTCCTTAGTGAGTGCCTACGCCGTGAGGGGAAGCAACGATAAAAATTCCATGTTTCTAGGGTCCTGCGGTTTGGGCTGTGCGTTGATGAGTGAAAGAATGAGAGGAGCGCTTAATTTTATATGTAGAAATTTATTACGGTTCACGCGCTCTACATAACGTAAACGTAGTTACAAATCTTTGTGTTCTGAATACATACATGATTTTAGCGGCGACGCCTTCTTTTTACCTGCAAAACCAACATTTCTAACTCGAACTCTATTCTTATGTATTCAACATTTATTCGCAGGATTTACAACATTTATTCGCAGGAGTTACAACATTGATATGAGTTAATACAAGAGTTTTCTCATTTCAATTGTTCTCTGTTATTCATTGGCCTATAATTAAAAAAAAAAAAATGCATGTCTTACATGCACGAGAATACATTTTTCACGCCCCTTTACTAATTTTTGCCGAAATAAAAAAGAACTCAACATGTGTAAAGGCTTATTCCATAATTTACAGAGTTAAATAGCTTGTCTTAAACTATCTGAGTGCGGTATTGAATGCTCGGAGTTGAAATAGCTTGGAATTAACGATTTGAGTGAGTTATTGAACGCTATAAGCAGTAAACCTTTTTTAAGAGGAATTTCGTATAATTATTACATATAATTTGTACAATTAGTAGAAAACGTCACAACTTTCTGGTGCAGATTTTTTAAGAAAAATAAATACACGTACATTGACAACATTTTGTAGGTAAGATTTATTCATCGTTTGATGATGGTTTCTTTACAGAAATCTACTTAGCCTTTCATAAGCGCCAAAATTGATTTAAAAGTGGGGAAAAAATTGTGTATTTAATTGTATAATATTTCCGTTTATTTAATTTGCCAATTGGACGGTATCATACAAAAATTAAGTCTCAACCCACATTTCAGTTTGTATCCAACACAATAATATTCACGTCTAGAGGAATCTGGCAAAACCTTGCAAGTATGAGAACCTCGTATTAATGAAAATATGCCACAGATTTTTAAGTAAACCATAACACAATATCACTTTCAGGTCATTCACTGTACTTCAATGTTATTTGTTTGTAGATTTGAGGGTTGACTCTTTTTGCATAGCACTGTCCAATTACGCTTTTAAACCGCTGCCCCCTATGTGTGAAAGTAAATAAGTGTGTAATACCGGGTGTATCACCTTTATGATTCCGAAACGCCACATCAAAATGCTCCTTAATCGCTACTTGAATAAAAAAAGACTTTAATATTTTTCTGTAGCAATTTCATTAATATTCTCGAAGTATATGTCGATTCGTACTGACATCCGGACACCTTACCAAATGCCGAAATAAAATTATACCTTCTATACGATTTAACTGGCAAAGACCTACAAAATAGCTTTTCGCCACTAATGGGGACGTCACGCAACGAAGCCGACGACATATTTTCTTTGGGCAGACGTTATTTAAACTAAGCATAAAACAGAATCTCTGTATACACAGAAACACTAGCTTAAATGCACCTAACGTCTCACAAGTAGGGACCCCTGATTTTCGCGAAGAGAGTTTTTTCCCAGTTTGTTTCAGTTCCTTACGTGCACACCTGCAATTATGCATCGTGGTCAGTGATTGGACGTTTTAAAACTCCCACGAGTCGTGGAGTTCTACCCACAAATCATACACGTGTGGTATTACAGTAACCTGACTGTGATTGGCTCTGCGAAATAAGAGTAGTATCTTCATACGATCACGCTGCCCAGTAACCACGAAGTAGAACTGCAAGTGTGCATTTAAGACACTGAAACAAAGTGGGGCAAAACTCTCTTCCTGAAAATCAGCAGTACCTTCTCATACACGCATACACATACAATTAGTTTCTTACACAACGGTTCTATTTTCTGTAATACAACTTAACAACCAGTGACTGTTAAATTATAAAGTTAACAATAATGTTAATTTCTAATAGTAGACCAGCAGGACACCATAAGCGCAGAATAAAAATAATCCAAGGAAATATATTTAAAAATGTGTACTTTGTACTGTGTTCTCTTGATTACTCCGTACTTGGTTTCAGGCATGGAGGTATTAGTCTATGGAGTGGCACCTACCACGGCCATAGAGGAACAGGTCTGGACACTGGAGTTGAAAATTGACCCCGTTATGACTGATTGGCGCCACTGGCACTCTGGGGTTGTTTTAACATTGCGTAAATGGGACTACAAGGAGCAAACTCGTGTTGGAGATGCTAGGAGAACTGCTAGTACGACGCTATACTGCAATGTTAAAACAACACTTCATTGCTAGTGGTGCTTTCAGTCATAACGGGGTCAACTCCGTATCATTGGTAGATATGCGAATGTCCAGAACTTTAGAGTAAATATAGGGTAGAGGGAGTATCATCTATACAACTGCGTACGAAATTGTGTGTTCAACATGTCACGTGACTAGTGAAATATGCGCGGGAAATTTGAAATAACATAGAGAGCCAAGATAATAATTGCTTAGTAATCACAAATATGTTGGGTTATTTTGGTACCTTATGAATTTATGAACTGAGGAGAGCACACTACCATATTATCGCATATCATAATTGCGTAGAAATTTCAGAACGACAAATATAAACAATGTTTGCCACGTTACTGTTTTCCTTAACCCAGCTGTTTTTACTAAAAAGTAAATATTAGCTACATACTTACTATAAGGTTTTGAACCGAGATCTTGGTGACACCACATGACAAAATATATAGTCTGGAAGGTACGCCATGAGTTTCAAACAACACGACTGCATTTTTAAGCCGAGAAAACATAAATAAACGACACCAAACTCCCGAGTATATTACCTCTATGGTCCAGACCTGTACTTCTACGACCGTGGCATCTGCCGTACATTTCAATGGTAATCGTGTGAAGCCGAGCATTTTCGAACATTTTCGAACTGCGCATGCGCAAGACGTTATTTTTCATGAGCCGCCATATTTTGGGTGGCAAAACAATAGCAGAAAGCAATGTAATTAAGTATTTTTTTTACAAAAATTCGCGCAAATTCTTTGTTTGAATCTTACACAACAGTTTACAACTGCTTCAGAAATATATATAAAAAAACGAATTAGCTCTCGCTGTATGTACTTTATAAACTTGATGAATTTAAATAAAAGTAAATTACCTGTACAAAGATAATCCTTTGCAACGATCGAATCTGTTTGTAAGGCCAAGAGCTGCACAAACTTTCACCATAATGTGTAATTATCAAGAAACTTAGCATATAGCTACACGTTTTTGCCACCGCTAGCTCTATCCATGTCTTTAAACGTCGTCTGTTGGCTGGCTTCAAATTTGCTCAAAGGCTTCTACTCCATAGACTAATACCTCCATGGTTTCAGGCAACTGCATTTAGCCAGGCCAAAACCGTACCATTTCTTCTGGTCGTTGAATAAAAAAAATAAACTTTGTAATTTAGCAGGAAATATCTTCTCAGGACGAGGACTGTAAGCTGACAGAATAATTTGTATATATTTTTTTTTTTGCTTGTGGACGAGTCTCTTCAGCAGAATAACCAAGGAGCAAGTACGGATGTTCAGATTTACTATACTCTTTATCGTAGGGTTCATGGCAGCTCGACCCGAACTGTTTTGTTGACACAAATATTTATTTTTTTAAATTTAAAATATGTCCCATATAAAAATTTAAAGTATGACATTAAAAATATTATAATAAGACTAAATATACACTTCATCAATGTGAAAAATTGCTTTGTTGCGTAGATTTTATGTGTGGTTATACATTTATATTTATTTATGTTTTTATATAGTATGAGAAACAAATGCGTAATAAGTACTCCACGTGAATTCTGTGCAAAATGGACACCATTAGTCGTGACGTCACACGAGAGCACTGGTTCCAAACAAACGTTTGTTTTGAAACTTACGCATTGAAATATAAATGTAGGTATTAGTTACCAGTTGACTTAATTCTTTATTTTTGTAATTGCCCGTCTTTGAATTGAAAAAAAAAAATACTATTCAAACGAGAACAGACATGCAAGTTTACTTTTAGGTTAAGTAACCACGTCGCTACTTACACATAAATAACTCCGAGTGTGCTGCAATTTTATCTGTTTGGCTATGTTCACAACTTCTATGTTTTTACTTACCGTAAAGTGGGTATACTTTGCACCAGCATGGGTAACTTTCCACCACCAAAAATATTTGTTTCTAGTATGTTTGGTGAAATAAAGTCACATCACGACTGCGTATTTAAAAAATTATAATATAATACCATCGAATACAATCACTTGTCTTTCAACTATCAGCATAGAAAATATATTTTATGGCGGTGCGAAGTTACACATGCTGGTGCAAAGTAGACCCAGTATACGGTATTTTGAAAAACGATAGATTCTACCCAATTTTTATTATGGATGTAAAATTAGGACATTGTTTTACATGTGCCGAGAATATGTATGGAACCAGCATCGTCGTGTGACGTCACACTAATGGTGTTCCTTGGAGACGAAAATGTATTTGGCAAAATGTTGCACGTCATTTTACGTGCACAATGTGGCAACACTGCACGTAGATAGTCCCTCTTACGCTCCTCGTCCAGGTAATATTTTGTGTATATTACATCAAGTAAACGTATAATAATGTTTTAACTGCTCGGGATTTGAACCACGCAGGCCAGAACTCTAGTAGTAAGATAAGTAGAATATTACTGACGGAATTCCTTTTGTGGAATATTCTGAGTTATTTATTTACATTTTACTTGGTTTATTTTTTGGTGGTTGGGCACTCGTGTGTTCATTTGTTTTGTTGGGACTCTTTGACTGAATTCCTTGTGGAATTGTATATATTTACCTATGATTTGTCAGTTGTAAACTGTCTTTTTGTTTACTTGTCTGTTTGTTTGTGTGTATTCTCTAGTTTTATGTGACACACCATTTGCTACAATAGCGTATGTCTAAAATACTTCCTTAGTTTGTAACTTGCCCCAATTGCAAATATCGTTCGAAAATAACAATTTAATATCTGTATGGCATTGTGTTAGTTTTATAGACTTTACTTGTACTTAAATTGTCCACTTATAAATATTTTCTATCTCTCGTAGTCTTCTCATAGTGGCCACGGTCGTAGAAGAACAGGTCTGGACACTCGCCTGGAAACTTGACCCCCTTGTTGTTTGGCTGTAGTTCACTAAGTTCACGACAATGTTATAGGTTTTTGGCGCTGCTGTTAGGGCGGTCGGCCCAAACTCCACCCACTTCCTTCCCACTAAGATAAACAATTTATCAAAACGTATTTTTTATTAATTTATGGAATACTTCCTTCGTTCACAAATTTAAGAAAAGGCTCCAGCAATCTTTATTTACTTTATAAATTTAACAATGGAAAAAAGTGGACGGAGTTTGAGTTCGACCGCCCGGAAAACAGCGCCAAAAAGTACGACATTCTCGGTAACTTGACGAACTACAGCCAAACAAGGGGGTCAAGCAAAATACATTGTTAGATAGGCGAGTGTCCAGACCTGTTCTTCTACGACCGTGATAGCGGCATATCAAAGTCAGTATTTGCAAGTTACAGGAATTTGCAAATGAAAAAATCGTAAAAGATTAAGATCACTTAACAAATTCCCTGTGTCTGTTTTCTTTGTTAATGGTAATTAAAAAAGTCATTATTTTCTTACTTTTAAACGAAAAATTCGAAGGAATTCTATTGTATGTTATTTAATACATTAGCACACCGCCCATAATTTCTAATTGTAGTGCAAATTATTTCATTCTAGTAAGTAAGATATTTTTTGTTATTTGTGTGTTCCCGTAACTTGCAAATTTTAACATTGACGTACCGTTATGGGAAGACTACGAGAGCTATAAAACCTTCACAAATTGATAACGTAGTCACAAGAAACTTTTACAAAACGAGCACTGTGTTGTAGAAATAAAATCATGCATTTTTGCCGCGTGAATGCTCTTAAGATACCTTTCCTAAGGCGAAGATGAAAGGTTAGATATGCCACCCCCCTCCCTTCTGAAGTACTCGAGTATCGGGCGACTATTCCACAGGAGGCCAATCCTGCTAGCTGCCTATGTACGTCATGAATTTCTCTTCCCGGATGAAGACGCTCATCCGAAGGCTAGTAAAAGGCCCGGCTTGGACTCATGGGAAATCTGAGACGAATATCGAAGTGCTTGCCTAACGCCCTGCACTGCCCTTCTGTACGGAATAAATCTTTAACTCTCTCCACGCACAGTCCCCGCCACGCAAAAATAAAAAACTGCTACATTTCGCACTCACCCTTGTACACACAGAGGGGAAATGCTTTCACCCATTTATTTATTGAATTTTTTTCTATCCATAAAAATATGAAAATTGTTTAATATAATAATCCGGGAAATTTATCTCACTATCAAATAATTGACTTGAGGTGTTTGTATATGCGACTACAATCGAACAGTAAATAAGCTGTACAACATTCTGTACAGAATGTTTTCAGGGCCATACAAAAGTAAATTAAAAGTTGCCCTCATGGCTTAAGTTGCCCACCTTATGTTGCTCACGCACTTGTACTATTAAGAACAAAACAAAGACTACATAATCTGGAAATATATTATATAATTTTTTAGGCTGTTAGGTATTAGGGTCTACACTTAAGTAAGGAAGAGTGGCTATAGTTAGAGACAGCTCTTTAAAGTGTTTGATAATTGAAAATAGAGGCTTTTCCGGTTAAATAATAAATTATTTTTATAGTTCCTGTATAATTAATACACTGTTTACGTTGTTTGGGTTAGACAGGAACTGTTAGTTAATTATTTCATAATAGTTGATTTTGTATGTGTAGATTTATTTATTTCTCTACGCTTGTGAGTGTACGTTATACTTTTGTGCAACACGATTTACTTGGACTGGAATAAGACATTTAAATAACATAGGAGTGTGGGTAGTTGTGAAATAAGACGACAGTAAATGTTTTGGTTAGGTACATTATGTTAAATGTGAGAGCAGTAAAATAGAGAAAATATTAATGCAACACAAAATCAATCCTGAAGCAAGTTACGGGTTTTACCTCTCTTAGACCTTAAGGAAATACACATTCAAAGACTTATATCAAATAGCATTACGATTAATTGGAATGGTTTTCAAACTTTTGTCCGTCTACTTCACACTAACGGTTAGACATAAATTTTTATTTGAAGCTTAATGGAACACATTACTTTTAAATCCGCTTACGTCTACTTTGTGGTGAAAAGAACTTCACCATCGAATGTTTACAGCGTGTACTATTCCAACTTGTAGACATTTAATCAGGTATTTAATGTCGTCCAATGAAAAATTGAAGGCCTTGTTGGAAGAAGGAGAAAAGGCAAGCCAAATTGGTAAAATTCTCTGAAACAAGCAATAAAATTATTTAAAATGGAGAAATTCTAAGTCATATTTGAACTTCTTAATACTTGTAATATGATTCTTAACATATGTTTGCAAATCACCAAAAATCATTTATTTAACTAATCTTTCATTGCTCTTTTCTCAAAAGCTTACAAAAGCGAAATGCCTCCTTCTTCCACCAAGGCCTTCAATTGTAATATTAAAAGTTTTGTCAAAAACTAGAGGCATAAGTTTGTCACGGAAATATTTTTGCAATTTTTTTAATACCTTACGTGCACATCTGCAGCTTTGCTTCATGCATCGCGTCTTTGTTCAGACCCTTCTCTCATTTGACTGCACCAATCAGAAATAGGTTATTGTCACACCATACGTCTGTATTTGCCAGTAGATCCCCAAGACAAGTGGAAGTTTAAACCTCTTATCACTGACCATGAAGTAGTGTCGCAGAAATGCACACAAGGCATTGAAACCAAGAGATTAAGGGCGCGGTCTACCGCAATTTTCATCACAATTTTTTTATTTTCTATTTATACCAGATATTTTTTTTTTTATTTTAGACACAAAATGGGACTAAATTTGGCTCTTATTAATTTTTTTATCTCTCATAGTTTTCGCGTAATGGCATGGTAAAGTCATATTTTGTATGTTTACGTTTTAAGGACTATACTAAAACCAACCTATATACCAAACTCAAAAAAATCACAGTGGATAAAGACATTGCAGGCTACAGTGTCATGCTCATAAAAGTAAAGAATAAAAATTATTTGTATTTAAAAAAACGCTGAAACTAAAAATTAAAATTTTTAAATTTCAATAGTTATATACAATTTTCAATTACTTTGTTCTAAACAGGACTATCAAAAAAGTAGGCTACGAAAATATTCTTGAAAAATTGCTTCTTTGATTCTTCATTTCATTCCCGCGTCTGCACGTCTGAAAGTAAGATGTACCGAACTTTTTATTACCTCATGGTTTCTGTATTGATGGTGAATTTTCTTAAATTTTAATGGTGTTACTTGATACTGGCAAGATTTTAAAAGTCTGTAACTTATTTTAATCCTGATGAAACTATGTGATGTAGACTTTTTTATTGCGAAAAACGTTATTGCTAGTAAAATTTTCATCACCACGTTTTTATTTTTATATTTGTACAATATGTTTTTTCCTTAATTCATACACAAAATGTGTCTAAATTTTGCTTTTATTAAATTTTGTTATCTCTCATAGTTTTGCGTAATGGCTTGTCAAAATCAAAATTTGCATGTTATGGTTTTAAAGACGACACTAAAACAAGATCACATAAAAAAAAACAGTGAATAATGGTTTTGCTGTCTACAATTTCTCGCACATACAAAATAAAACGTTTTTTTTTTATTTTAATTATGCTGAAATTTTATGTAACGTTTTAAAAAACGTTATATATATATTTTTTGTAGTTTTTTCTTGTAATTTAACATATGAGACGTTGTAGACAATAACATCGTTATTCACGGTGATTTTTTTTAGTTTGATATGTGAGTTGATTTTTGGTGTCATCCTTAAAACCATGGCAAGATAATATTTACTTTGACGAGCCTTTACGCAAAAAGAATTACGAGAGAAAAAATTTCATAAGAACAAAACTTAGCAATATTTTGTGTCTAAGATAAGGATAAAATGGATGGAAAATATTAAAATAAAACAATGAGACGAAAATTGCTGTAGACGCTGCCCTTAAGCGAATTCATACTAAAGATATGAAACATACATATTTACTACGTGCCAGATGTAAGAAAGAGCAAATGAAAATCCTACAGTAAAATCCTCTTCTCTCATAATCTGCTGCAAGTGTACATGCAACGCGGAGTAACTTCGTACAGAAACACTGCATGAAGTCTGCAGCGTTTCCATGCCGTCTTTTTACAGGAACATTTTTCCTCCCTCGGGAGGGGAAGGGGGGACCCACTGGGAGGAAACTATATTAGGGGTTCATGCGGAAACTTAGTTATCTCACGCGCTCCCTCACAACTGAGAACTAACACTTCACTAAAAAGAGCGAAAAAAGACTGACTATGAAGGCTATTTTAAAGTTACGTTACATGAACTCTTTATTATTAATATTATTCCTCATTTTAACTCTACGTAACTTCTAAATATGATAACCTTAATACCAACTGAAAATAAACGTTCCAGAATACGCGAAGTTTCATAATTATTTTGTGACGAGGAGGGGGGGGGGGGTGTTTGACCATTTTATTGTATGTTTGTTTTCGAGCAGCTACATTTATTCAGGTTATATTATCAAAAGTTTCTCTTTGGCAAGACATAGAACATATTATTGATAAACTGATTGACATAATAATAATGGAATGTTTAGTTAATTTCCCATGCAGAATCATTGTTAACTTTCAAGAATGATTACATGTCTAAAACGCATCACAAATATAGTATATACCTCAACATTGCCACATGTACGAAAAATACCTTAAAACAACAGTTAAAGCAGTAGGCCTAGAACCGATAAATAAAATTGAGCATATAGTTCTCCCCCTAACAGAAGAGCATCGTAATACATGCTATACTATGTTTTAAATAAGTTTGGATAAATCTGACAGCAACTTGTGGGCAATATTTTTTATATTTTGTGATTTGTTGCACAATGCAAGACATTTTTACCTGTAAAATTAACCTGAGATGGCCGTTTTAGTATTTGTACGGCAAAGTTTGTCTTGTGTTGTTCCACGAATCACAAAATATTACATTTATTGTCCATAAGTTGCTGTCAAATTTATCCAGACTTATATGAAATGGAGTATACAAATATCAAAATCAAAACTGCTGGGAGAAATACGACAAAAAACGCTTTTATTGATTAAAATTAAAAAGGTCAATTACTAAAAAATAATATATTTTATCACTACCGTCGGCGTAGGTAATTTTGGACTCGTCGGATGACTTCGGGACTCTTTTATACAATACTAGTTTTCCATAATTATTAATTGTAAGTAAGTATTAATTTAATTTCATGTAGATAATTACTATTCGGAATTAATCGCAGGTAAATATTCTTTAATTTGGGCTACCGTATACAAGAAATTTCACCCCATGTGTTTAAGTCAACCTCGTTGTCAGTTAAAGTTTAGGAATACGCGCAAGTATATTTTACCGCCGTATTTTATTTTATATTAATTTTAATGTGTGAAAATCAAGTAGAATATTCCAGAAGTCAAACAAAAATACCGTAAAACGCTGAACAGTTATTATTTTCGCGGGCAAGTTAAAAATTATGAAATCCGTAACTATCCTTAGTGTGTTGAATCACAACAATTGTAGTGGAAGTGTTATGGTGTAAGTAAAATTTAATAATTTCACATAAAATACAGTTTGGCTTACTTATTTTATCTCGCTTAGTAATGAATTGGAAACAATTATTATTTAAGTGATTAATAGTGGAAAGTTAAAAATTAAAACGTGATGGTAATTTTCTTTATTTTACAATAACTCATACTTCATTTCATCTTTGATTATAAAACTATGAAAACCTATCATAAATCCACATAATCACAAAATATAATTAATACTGAAGATCGGAAAACTATTTATAAATCCATGTGTTTCTCAAAATAATTTAAATACGTATTAAAAATATGTATATTATTACTTGGTATGTTTGAGTTACTAGTATGTTATTAATTATTTTTTTTATGATCTTTGAAAGAACTCTGCAGTGGGAGTTCATGACTAGATTCAGTTTCTTGGACGTACTCCATTGCAAATTGAATGACTGTCAAAGAAAACTAAACAAATAAAAGAAAACCATAAAATAAGCAGAGTGTGCTTAGTCAGCAAGATACATACGCAATGGAATCAGTCGCACTCGTGTTCCTGAACCCTGTGTGTCTACCTGATGACGGGAACAGATTCCAGTTCCCGAAACGTCGTAACACTGTCTGTCTGGAAAACTACTGTGTTTTGTTTCGTCTCTTCAGTGTGTCGTTTGTCTTGTCTGTATATGTCTGATATCTGTTGCGTTTTGTCTCGTCTACTTGTTGTGTTATTTTGTTATTTTTCTGTTCGTGTCTGATATCTACTGTGTTTGTTGTTTCGTTTCATCGTTGTGTCGTATGTTACTTGGTTTTCTATTTTATTTGTTATTAATTTCATTTATTATCAGTCTATTCCTTGTTTTTATTTGACCCGATTCCATTTTGGAATTTTATGTTGTGTATGTATCTTGCTGACTAAGCATACTCTGCTTATTTTATGGTTTTATTTTATTTGTTTAGTTTTCTTTGACAGTCATTCAATTTGCAATGGAGTACGTCCAAGAAACTGAATCTAGTCAATTATGTTTTTGTTCCTCGAAACTATTGAAACATATTCCATAACAGCATTCATAACAAAGTTATGTCATGGTTTATGAACATTGTTTTTGTATACTAACATACGTTCGAAAAATTTAATTATTTGCACGAAATGTGTTTCTTTCTACTTAAACTTCTACGCAATTTATAATCACTTGATCATGACGAGTTTCTGTTTTGAGCAGAAAACCTAATTCATTATTATATTTAATGAAATATTGCATTTTACCCATTTCCTCTTACATGTGAAGAGATCATCTGGAGTAAGGCACAATTAATAATTGTTTATCTATGGTTACTTTATACCTGGGTGAATATTAAATACCTCAGCAACTCACGCTAGCAAGTGAAGATAATAACTGATGTAAAACATGTATCAAATGCACTTTCGCCCATACTGCCAGGAAAATGTGACGTGCAAATGCATAAAAGGGGAAACAGTATTTCCAGTTGAATACAGGTTTCGACATTCAGCTCGTGCGGCAATGAAGATAGCAACATTGACTGTAGTTTGAAATAGGCGATTGAGGATAAATTTACACTATAAAAACTTTAGTTATTTTGTTTCATTAAAAATAATTTATAGTTTCCTGCCAATCTACAATACATGCAAAACACACTAAATAACAATAAAAGTGTATAGATTGTACAGATACTCGAAAGATTACGCCCGGGGTCACATTAAATAATATGTTTTATTATAGTTGTAGACAAGTTGGTCTTCAAACGTTTTCAGTTTATTTTTAACGGCGTATAATAGTATTACATTCGTATGATCTCGTTAATGTTTAATAAAAATTGTTCATCGCTGTTGTTATCATACTGTATGTTATGAGTATTAAATTTCCATAAAACATAAGCACATGTTTGCCAAGCTGAACATCAGAAGAAATAATTTAGATCTCAGAGTTTGACTAAAAATAATGTTTTATTTCGGGACTGGTATGTAAATTCGGCGTACGGAGTAGTATTGCATTTAAGTGTTATTTCGGTTGTATCACCGATCGTTATAAAAACTCTTATGAATTAATGAAATTAAATGCGGCGGCCTTGTTCAGCGTATTTGGCGTGTTCGAGGCGTAGAAGTGCGGAAGCACTAAGGGTGACACAGCTCGTGTACCACGCCTCATCCTACACCCTAAAAAATAGTTTGTACATTTGCCACACTTTTGTATAGGAGCGCTAAGAAAGTAGGTATGGTAGAATTGTTTCCCAGACATTCATGGTAGCTCTCCTAAACCTTTTTAGAAAACAGTCAAGTGGTTACAAAAATTACCAGACGTGTATTGTAACAAGTGTAAAAGTTTGCATATTTACAAGGCGGAAGTGTGGCAACTGTTCCATATTGCGTTTAGGTTAATTAGTGTAGTCTCTAGGCACAAGTCAGTGAACTGGCGTGCAGTCTTCTAGCTAAGAACTCACCTCTATGAGACATTCAGTAGTGACAATCATTTCGTGACGTAATATCAAAGATAAAGGTGTATTGTACGTGCCTATAACTTTTAAAATTCTGTGCCAAGATTTTCATACAGTAAAAAGACAACAAAAATACCCATTTTCGTTTGACAACTTAAGAAAAATCAGAGATGCATGGAATGACCAAGATGGGTTTAGACTACACACGTGTAAGATACTTTGAATGCAATTCCCAAGCAGAGATTATTCGTGCAAGTTGAGCGCTGATATTAGCGAAACCCACGGGTAGTGCATAACGTATGGTCTAGGGCGAGGGGTACTAGGCCTTGAGACGGAAGGGGGAGGAGCCAATCCGCTATTTTGGTAACTGAAGAACGTAGTTTATTGCCATAGCAACGTGTATAATGCGGCTGTGGTTTGGCCAACCATAACCTCGTTTCTCAATACATTTACAGGAACAGCTGATCGCACTCCACCATATTACAACCTGAATAAACAATGTCCAGTAGAGGATGCTAATGATCCAACTGTACTCTTCTCTCATCTCTAGTTAAGCAGTGTTTGAACAATCTTGTAACGGCCGAACCTCTGCATACTGTTCGGCGACCTGAATAGGCGGCCACCTTAAGGGAGTTCATGTGACAAAAACGCATATATAGATCATTCGGGATAAAGTGAGCAGTAAAGATTTAACCTTGTAAAAAAAAACACTAGCCATTCCTGCATATACTTTAACATTAACAATAGTTACCGTACTGCCTGTATGGTTGGTAGCGATTTGCAGAATATAGTTCCGTGTATTTTCCTATTTAATACAACAATACTTAAACAGCATCCACTTAAATCGGTATATTTCTGTTTTACATATTTAATGAACTTTATTTTATCTAATTATAAAGGTTCTTACCGATTGCACAATTTCTCTTATACGCGCAAAAATCAAGTGACGTGTCCTAAGGGGTTAAACATTTCCCGTCGGTAGTCGTTACGCGCGGAAAGATACAAATTAGCTGAAAATAGAAATTTACCAGGGCTTCTTGGAGTGTTCACTTTATTCCGAACCGCCTATAATGTTATACTTGTACGACATAGTGTTAGTTTTATAGACGTTGCTTGTGACTACATTTTACACTTGTAAGAGTTTTTTAGCTCCCATAGTCTTCCCGTAGTGGCATGTCAAAGTCAAAATTTACAAGTTACAGGAACATACGAATAATCAAAACCAACGAAATAATTTCCGCTGAAATTAGATATTACGGGTTATGTGCTAAATAATTAAAAACACACAACAAAGTCCCTTTATATATATATATATATGTATATATATATATATTTTTTTTTAGATTCAGACATGTATAAAGGAAATTGACAATAATTTCAGATTTTTTAAAAAACATACATTAATTTTGTTGCATATTTTTAATATTTTACCATATAGTCAAACTATATAATTTAAGTGTATAATATTTCATTCGAGTAATTACGTTGGTTAATGTTACTTCTATATTCCCATAACTTGAAAAGTCATATAAGTCGGTTTTGTTCTGTTTTCATGCAGCCGAATTGAATAGGTGCATACATATATTATAATAAGTACAGCCAGAATAGCAAAATTTTTATTTATTTAAAGTTACAGCAAACTAAACAAAAATTTTTTATAACACTGCTGTATACCTTTATTAACATGTTATATCCAGTTCTCAGATATAGGACCATTGAGTGTCTCAGTTAAACAATTAAAACATATTGCAGCCACAAATATATCATTAGTTTAAATGAAGGTAAGCAACTTGATAGCTATTTTTCAATTTAATGAAACTGAACTAGCGGAAACTATAATTGTTACCACATAATAAATAAGTAGTACTATTTATTTATTGATGTTACTATACACTAAACATTAACATATAAACAAATCACCAGCATATACAAATCACTAGCGCTCCTGTCTAGCGCGTGGGAAAACGTCCAACTACGTGTTTGAAAATTGTTGAACCATTTTTCCTATCCGAGTTACACCCACGTGCTCTCATCGCTCCGCTGTTCCCACGGATCAAGCGCGTAAATTCGAAACTGATACACTCTCCTCTTAACAGATAGGTTTTCAGCGCTACTGATGAGTGATTTGAGTTGTGTACACAACATAGAACCCGCAGACAGACGACAATAACTGGCCCGACTTGAAAATGTGAAAATTTGGGTCAACGCAGCCGGAATTCGAACCTCGGGTCATCTTGGTGTTAAGGCCTCGCTCTTTAATTTCGCAGTGGTTTCGAAAAAAAAAATAAAAAAAGTTAATACATTTACCAATAATGCATTCTTACAGTCTTAAGACGTATATAATCATAGTTTGTATCTGAATTTTTCTGTTGCAATACACCAAACGGATTTTTAGATTTTTGCCCTTGAAATATCACACATGTTGTGGTCAAAATAAGCCAAAATGAAGCAAAATAATACTTGTTAGCAAACAGTATATTATTTAAAAAAAACTCTCTTGCAAAATTGTGCATCGTATGACTGTAAACAGTCTCAAATTTTTTCAAAGCGTTTGAGTAAAAAAATATTCAAATTATTTGCTATTGTTTGAAATAAATGAAAAATCGTGGCCTAAGCTTACCGCTGCCCCATCCGTCGCCCTTTTGTCACCTCTTGAGTTTTTTTTTTTTGGGCGAGCCCCTGGAAAGACTACACACCTGCAACTCTGGGATGTGATGCGGGTTGGCCTATTAGTAATTTTTCTAGGCGTTTCGGTAGCGGCTTTTCCTGCTATGTCTCTACTTGCAACTGCACGTACCAGAAGAATGTCTGTTTAGTTTGTTTCTGTCTTCTCAGAAAACTACACTGTAAAAAAACTTTCTCATTAATATTGGATGTTTTTGGCCTATTCACAATAGGGGACACTAATATGGCTTCAGCTTGTAAATAAAGTCAGTGTTGGGCTTTGTTACTACACCCGCCATACGGTAACATTGATACTTTCTGGAAGCCCTGCTTCTAACTTGGATCTATTTTCACACAAACTATGTATCCTTCCGTCAAGCGTCAACAATAACATGGCTAGGCTGACAGCTGCACTGCAAGCCATAGTACATTGTTCATCCGCCACCACTAACTAAGTCACCTCTAAAGTATTGTAATATATACTAAATGTAAATACACATTTTACTTAATTTCATGAAGGCAAGCACATTGTGTACATATTCCAATAAACTATTTTCAATATTTTAGCCAATGTTCTTAATATACAGAACTATTTCTACGACATCAATGCCAATCCCATCCTCCAACTACTGTATAACAAAAATATTCAACTCACTTTAAAAATAATTATTACCAAGAGTTTTTATACTAGGGGGCGCGTAACAATAAGAAATACATGTATTTATTTATCTCACCGTATTGATATTTCATATGCTTACATAGTTGTATGATAGTAACGAAAGTATTCCTAGCAATTTTTTTCTCAACTGTTCGTTTCTAAAAGTATCAACTTACCGTACGGCGGGTATACACAAGTCACGTGACACCAGTGTATATTTGACTGTTTCCTAAATATGTTTATAGGTCATTCGGGATAAATTGTGCACTAAAGCACCTTTGAAAGAAAAAAAAAGGCACCAGCCGTTACTGCATATGATTCAATATAAACAATAGTTATCTTACAACTTGTATGATTGGCAACGATTTGCTGGATATAGTTCCGTGTGTTTTCCTATTTAAATACAACAATATGTACAGAAATAAAATCAATTGAAATTGACATATTTATTTTATATCATTAATAAACTTATTTTTATCAAACTACGTAAGTTTCTACCGGCCGTACAAATAACCAAACACGTGCAAACATAAAGTGATGTGTCAAGAAAGTTTAGAAATTTCCAGTCGTTAGCCGTTACGCGCGGAAAGATACAAGTTGCCTGAAAAAAACACTTTAGCAGGGTTTTTCTGAGCGCTCACTTTACCCCGAATAGCATATTGGAACACTACAACTGATTTATGGGAAAATATTTTACTATACTTTATTATTGCCTCAGTAATAATTATAGGCATTGTCTTATTCCACTGGCATTAGTAACAAACGATCAAAATCAAATGCATAACGTAACAGGCATCTAAAAAAATTCTGCAAAAACATTTGTACACGCAAAAATGTTTCTTACTACCCAGTATTCCAGAAGGTTCTATGTGTGCATGCTTAATTTGAAATTTTGTTATGGAACACACGGACTGAATTACCTGACAAGTTGTTGTCCATCGAAGAGTTTACTTTCATTTATTCCGTATTCGTGCCGCATTTTGGATTAGTGTCAGAAAGAATCAGCTTTGGATAGCTTGACTTTAGCGAGATTATTTCCGTGGTTTTCTATATGAATGCCAAGGCTAATTTTATTAAGTTTGGTACAATAGTTTTTTCTCCCTATACTACGAAAAAATTTGGCCCTCGTTTGAGAAGTTAATATATCGACATGATGCATGTACTGGAATTATGCTTTTTGATATTAAGACTACATTATTTAAAATATTTCCAAAGTACACTCCTCTAATACAAAACACGATAAAATATAATGTTATTTAAATTCGTACAGAAATTAGTATATTGAAGGGAAAGCATTGTTGTCGTTACCACACTTATGTTAAAATCTGGACAAATGTCCAGCTAGGTTGTTGGTACCACTTGTATTGTTCCACAAAAGTCTACTCTGTTGAAGTACTGTTCTGTAAAATAAATATGATCTTTGCTTCTTACATAAAATAAATTATTGCAAGGACAATTAAGATCACGATCTAAGATGAAGAGGGCTTGACACTGCGTAATACTCTCCAGCAAGGAAAAGTGACTACCTTTTTGTCGCCAAGCACCAGTAGTCATTTAGTGGAAGATATGCCTTCTTTACAACAGGCGGTGTTACAACGTTTATAATTATTTACATAAAATTGTGTGGTATGGTAATCTTGTATTGTAGACATATGTTTCGTATTCATAAATGTATTGGGATGTGCGTGTAACTGTTTATATAAGTCGTCTGAAAAAAATATGTACTATTGTTTTAGTAAACTCATTCGAACAAAATCTATTCCTTCCTGTCCTACAAAATTTTAGATTCGTTGCAATGTGTGTCTACATGCAAAATATTGAAAAATAAATTTAATGTGTTCCACTACAAAATTGCACGCACGACACCCCGCGTTTCAAATTTTTCTTCAATAATACAGGCAATTCCGATAAAAATTACATAATTTAAGCTGTGAAATTTTGCTAAGCCAAATACAAAACAAGACTAATCTTCTACTAAAATACTACTAGCGCTGCGACAAAGAAGTCACATTTTTTTTCCTCAGTGTTAAGATCTTACCTTCATAGACCGTAATCCAGATAATAACGAAGCCAAACTGCAATGTTGTCCCTGTTTTAACAAATAAACGACACCTATAACAAATACTTTCCTTCTGAGAATTTTTTCAATGATAAGATGTCAGTGTAACATAGTAAAACTTTTTTCAGATTTAAATAGTCTTACAAAAATAGTTTACTCCCATAAAATTATCTTTATAACCACATGGTATAGGATGAAAATTCTTTTTTTTTTTTTAGAACTGATTCATTGCTGAACAATATTTTTAACATATGTAGCGATTGAAACATAATATAGTCATGTGTACACCGTCCAATTATGTTATATATATATGTATATATATGTATATATATATATATATATATATATATATATATATATATATATATATATATATATATATATATATATATATATATATATATAT
>PNEQ01086359.1:14361-27487 GCA_003012365.1 Medauroidea extradentata | reverse complement strand
TTTGTAAATTAGGAGTATAGTTGTAACACAAATTTGCATTTCAACAAATAACTATGTGTATTGCAAAAGCAATTTCCGATGTTATAATTATATATCTCAATCTAGTTGTAGCGTTAAACACACGATATATTCTAATTTTTATTTATCTGTTAGAATGTGTACAACAATTTCCTTGAATCTTAATTTGGTTACCATAAAATTATCTTACACGATGTGGGAAGGCGTACATTACTTGGAAACTAACTGACTGACTTTGAAGACGGAGGGAGAGATTATGTCTTACGCAACCAGACACTCAGAGCAAACACAGAGTTGCGAACTTTCGCTCTTGACTCAGCATTTTGAGCCATTCCGTGTTTGTTCTTCACGTTTTCTGAGAGCCGGTTCGCTCCCCAACATTAATATGTAATAGTCTTCCGTCATGAAGTACTGCTTTCACAGAGTGTTGTAAATGAAATACTTCACGTGCAGACGCAAGCAAGTTTACTGTGCTCGGTGTAGAAACCGTCATGAAAGATAATTTATTTATGCTTCTGACAGGGTTGCTTTAGGTGCTTCTTTAGAACATGGTAATGATTGAAGGAACGCGGTCTGTATACAGTAAATGTGTTCAGGAGATCAAATAACTTTGGGATGAGATCTGTACCACATGATTTTATCGTTGAAACTTTGCATAAAATATTATAAAGCAGAAATGTCAGAGCACAGTTTTATAGGGAATAAAATACTTGACAACGGTGAAAACTTCTATAATATGCTGATCTGTTATACACACACACACACACACACATAAACTCCGAAAGTTCACAGCTCCTACGGCCGTAAAAGTCATTTCACTTGGGTGGTATCTTTTGAAGATACCACAAGTTTTATACAATTATCCCCAAAAAGTAGAACGGAATATTTCTATGTATTCGATGTATGTGTACAGTTTGTTCAGAAACCGCCGTAAAGTAAGCTCGCCACATGAATGCTGGGCTAAATTGGAGACGAAAACGTTTGTGAAAATTGGTGTACAGTGACATTTTACGTGCAAAATGTGGCAACACCGCGAGGAGAAATTCCGCTCTTGTGCTCCGCGTCCCGGTTTTATCCTACATATGTTACGTCAAGTAAATGTATTGTCATGTTTAATCTGCTCGGGATTTCAACACGCGCCCATAATGTTATGGTCGTAAGAAAAGTAAGATAATTGTGGAGAGCAAGAGGGGACTAACTACAGTGCTACGTTGCCACATCGTGCATGTAAATATTATCGTACTACATTATACCACAAAAATAAATTCGTCTCCTCTTCAGCCCATGATTGGCGGGGTATGCTTACTAAGCGGCCGTTTATGGACATCCTGTATATTGGATAATATAAGAACTTCAAGTCAAATATAAATCTTATATTATCGTTATATTATACACTACTATGATATCGCATAAAACACATGTTCACGAGTCGGCGATCTTTAAGTGCGCGCGCAAACATCAAAATTCCTCACAAACGCCTTAGAATTGCAGTTGCAAACATACCAATTTTGCTGTCAGGACACGTAGCTTTATGCAGTGTAACCACTTTAAAAGGCAACACGTGCAGTTTAATAATGTTGCTGTTGTCCATCTCCCAATGCCCTCAATCCCACCGAGGCGATCCGGGTTCGATATCCGGTGGGGTCGGTCCCCGGCCGCTGGTCGTCGGGTTTTCTCGGGGATCTCCCGTTTACCCCACCCATTCATTCCGGCGCTGCTCCACGCTCACGTTGTCACCCCTCACCTGCGCTAAAGACCTCGATGTTAAGCGCTGAACAAAAATCTCTCACTCCCAATGCCCTAAAGCATCTGCACGTAAATAATGTACTACGCTGCTTGAAGAAAATATTAAGTATTTTCCCCCTTGTTTCCATATTAATCGAAAACCGTATCTTGTAAATTTTCAACAACAATACCGTAATTTACATTCAGCGACCGAAAGAGCAGATGTCAAAGATGAGCAGTAACCACACGTCTGTTAATTGCGCGTAGAAAGCGAGAGATTTAGATTAGCGGTCAACATTCGGGTCTTTAGCGCTGGTGAGGGGTGACATGAGGTGAGTGTGATGGAGTAACTCCTGAATTAAGCGGGAGATGCCCGAGAAAACCCGGTGGCCAGCGCCTTCATCGGCACGATTCCCACGTGCGAAAATCCGGGGACTGAACACGCCAAGAATCGAACCCGGTTCGCCTTGGTAGGAGGCGAATGGTCTGACCATTCGGCCACCGCGGCCCCGACAGTTACGGTTAGAAACTCAAGACGCTGAGAATTACAAACATCCAATCACAGACGAGTTTGTGGACTTTATCAGTCACAGCGATATGAGCTTCCCAGCTCAGGTCATGTACTAATTGGTAATACTATGTAATATTTAGTATCGAGTATTTCGTATTTAGCAAGATTAACTGATTAATCAAATACAAATACTTTAACACCAACTGTATCATTACATCACTGTCCTAAATCGGGTCATATGGAACACTTGCTTAGTTTTAGCAGTACCCACAGTGGCGTCATTGAAAGGGGGGCAAATGGCTGCAATTTGTCTGGACCCCCTCGACCCACGTACCTACGCGTTTTTTGGGGCATTTTAATGACTTTTCTTTTTAATTTTTAAAGTTTTATTAATAGAGTACAGTCTATATAAATCCATGCACATTTAATATCTATATTAAAAAAAAAGACTCCGTTCGTAACGTGAAACTTCTAAACAGAATTTTCTCAAAAGCACCATAGTCACTTCCAGTAAATTAAATCTCAACACCAATCTGCCCTCCCTCCAGACGTTTTCTCCACTCGTCCGTGAAAGAGTCATGTCGTATGACCTTCGAGCCTGAATAAACTCCTGGTTCGGATCCCATTTGTAATCACGAGTTACCTTTTCAGCGCGAAGGCACGTGTCTGGAAATACGCACAGCAGCTGGTACAGCACAATGGAGCATCGAGTTTCGAGGTCGGCAACATCTGTAACACCGAGGACTCTCTCCTCGGAGACACGTTTACTTCCCCTTCCTCCCTTATCCTTTCCTCTCTTATCCGCAATCATGGAAGCAATTACCCCAGAGAGAGCAAGGCGCTACCCTCATTTCCGCTTCCCTTCTTCCCGAGGGTGGGATAGCTGTTGCAGGATTTGCTCGCTCGCGTGTCAAGAAATTCTCTCATTCCATCCCCTGCTTTCCCTTCCCCGCTCATTTCCGCCCCGTTGTGTTGATACAACCGTTAGGAATGTGAAAGACGTAAACCTCAACGGAGGGTTGATCATCTTCCTCTGCTGCGCGAGGCCAGACGGGGGAATATTTTCGGCGGAGGGAGTCATTCTCTCACCACCCCGGTAGCCAAATTAAACCCCGGGCAGCATTTGCAAAGCCAGGAGAGATACGGGGGTTGGAGGAATTGCTGGACCTGTAAGGGGGGTTGGAGGGGGTAATGTTTACCGTTCTCCTAGCACGAGTAATTAGTCGTGAAGGTACCGCACGGAGTTAAGGACCCCTGATGAATGACCACACCTTGACGTCGGAAATTCCAGACACGTTGCTTCCAACCCCTCCTCCTCTCCTGAATGTTCATTTAAAGTTGGAAGGGAGGGGGTCGAGTCGAGAAAGAGGAATAACAGAGACGGAGAAAATTAAAAACGGCCACCTTTTAATTTCTCGGCCCTTTTTCGGAGGAAGAGGAAAAAAGGTCATCGCCCGTGGAACAAGAAAAGCCCGCATTTATTTCCAGTGCCTGCTAACGTCTGCTCTTTTTATTCTGGGGGAAGACAGCTGTAATTTTCTTTGTCCGGGGACCATGATTACCTGCGTTCAATTTTGTAACGTTTCGGTCCCCGTACACGATATATAGTTAGCTGACTTATATCGCGATATGCCTTAGTATCGTGATAAACCCTTTGAAATCTTGACATATCTGAGAAGGATCTGTACTCACAGTTCACTATGTTACTACAGAAAGCTGGCATGAGTTTCTGCAATAAGTGAGCAATGAATCAAATATGAGATCGCAATTAAATTGTTTAGTGTTATTCTCCTACTGAAGTTCGAAGTCGTAGTATCTCGAAGCTGTCTAGGTTTACCCTATAGGCCCTACACTGTAAAATGATTTTGTACTTATACAAAGAAAACTCTTGGAAACCCAGTTGCCTTAAAAAGTCCGTGCTGTATGGTCTTTCACATTCACATATTTTCAATGTATAATTTACTGTTAACACTTTCTTTATTTCAATTTAGAAGCATGGAGTCAACAATAAAATTCACTTTTTTTTTTTCAGGAATGTGATTCCCAGAGGATGTGATTTATGTATAACTATGTAATTTCCGAGGAATCTGTGATTTTCGTTTTCTTAGCTTTCGATCCATGTTACTTTACGAACAAATAATTTTACAAGGAAAATTCTTTATCGTTTAGAAAATTTTGTACAACTGCAAGAATGCTTTGATAATTTTAAACAGAAAATATGTATAATTTTAAAATTATTTGTAAATTTACAGAGAAAGTCTCTGTAAAGTTTACAAATTGTTAAGAGTGTTCTTAAGATGTTAAATGTTTTTAATTAATGAACGTAAATAGAGTACAAGTTTCCATAGTAATCGAAGATCATCACAACTTGTGCACATGAAGGTTCGTAACGCTAATGTATCGTTATAAGATATGAAGAGTACAAATTTTTCTACATCTACATTACAAAGACGTCTCTTGTAAATTAACAAGCAAAAAAAAATTAAGAGTGAAGCATTTGCATTTTTGTTAAAATACAAAGGATATTATTGTACGCGTGTATACAAAGACATTCTCCGTCGTCTTTGAATTATTTTATTCAATTGGGATGGGTGACAATCTTACATATTTGGTTGGCTACACACCATTACAAGCTATGGCGTAGGCAAAACACTTTCACACCCCTTTCAAAAAATAATTTAACGTTCACATGAATGTCCGGTATGGGCAAGGTATGCATCTATCTATATGAAGTATGGAAAAGCAATTCGCTTGCAATAGCGTTCATTTAAAAGTATCCCTTCAGTTTGTCAAATACAATTACCGCGTAATTATCGTTTTAAGAAGAACTCGTTTTATGTAATTCAACATGGCACTAATACCAAATATCGTAAGAAGACACTGTAAATGGTTACAGACTTTTTGGCACTGTATAAGCGATTAGAGTTACTAACAGCATAAGTTGAAAAGGCTAGCAGAATTCTAAATCGTAATTACGGTAACTGGCTATTTTAATATTTAAGTCTGACTTTAGCTTAAACATATTAAACGATGTGTTGATGCAAATAAAAAGTCACACAATAAATAATTTAATATAATTATCATGATCTGTTAAATAATGTAACCTTTTGAAAATAAGTAATGAATACTGAAGGACGTAATTCTTACGCTAAAGAAATTGCTTTGTAATTTTGATTACAAAATAAACGAAAATAAGCAAACCATTAGTAGTTTAAGGGGAGAGCTAGATCGTAAAGATTATTTGTAGATTTTCTTCAATAACTTCTGTTATAAAATATTTTTTGGTAAATGTGGCAATGTTGAGGCATAAAAGATATTAGTGATACATTTTGTAGATTATAATAGTGTTATATGTTCATCTTATATTGAACTTGTAATCATTCTTGAAAGTTAACCTGTAATTCTCTTGCAATCATTCTGCTTGACAACTTAATAAACGATTCCATTATTATTTATGTCAAGTAGTGTACTAGAATATATCCTATGCTTGAGGTAGAGAAAATTTTTATAATATAATTTGATTAAATGTCGTCGCCAAAAAACTGAAAATACAATAAAATTGTCAAACACTCCCCCTTAAGTTAACGTGGCAAAAGTGCATAGTTGTATATTTGTACGACATTAGTGTTAGTTTCATAGGCGTTGCTTGTGACTACGATTTCCACTTGTGAAACTTTTTTACCTCTCATAGTCATCCCAAAGCGGTATGTCAAAGTCAAAATTTACAAGTTACGGGAACATGCTAATAGCAAAAAACCGACTGACTTACTCGGATGACATAATTTACACTGAAATTTGATAGCACGGGCCAAATGCTATAAGATTTTAAACCACACAGCCAAGTCCCTCTGCGTTTATTAAAAATATCAACATATAAAGAAAACTATCGTTATTTTTAGAATTTTATTTTAAAATATAAAGGATTTGCAGTGTGCGAGTTCACATATTTTATCACATGACCCATACTATCTAATTTCAGAGTAAATTATGTCATTCGCTTAAGTCAATTGGTGTTCGCTATTAGCATGTTCCCGTAACATGCAAATTTTGACTTTGACCTACCGATATGGGAAGACTATGAGAGCTAAAAAAAGTTTAACAAATGAAAAATGTAGTCAAAAGTAACTTCTGTAAAACTAACTCTACGTCGTACAAATTTAAAATGATGTGTTTTGCCACGTGATCACCCTTAAAGCTAAATAACAAAACTATCACCGAAAGATAAAGGCTGTATACTTAAATCACGATAACATTTCACGGTGCATCTAAAGTATATCCAAAACGAAAACTATTTGAAGTACAATGCTTTAACGCAGAATATATTGCTTATATCAGCGCGGACTGGTATCAAATAACTTGTCTCGCGTTTTTCTTATGACCTTGACACATTATGGATGCACGATGTTTGCTGTGACTGTACTTCAAATGACTCGTGACTATCTTTTTGTAACGATCGAGTCCGTGTATTGTTACGAGCGAAGGGGTAGGAAAATGACCGACATTATGAAGTTACATTCTTCACAAACGTACAAATGCAATTTAAAATTTGGCTAGGAAGGAGACAAAAATTATGCAATATTTTCTGTTCTCTTATAAATTTGCATGTTTCTGTTCAATGTAAATTTACAAACGAGGTGAAGGACGAATTTTATACATTACCAATTATTTTGGTCGTGTGTCATGTATCTACAACCATCTAGACTCTAGGGCTGAGTGGTTCAGAAATTAAGGAAATTAAAGTTATAATTTAAAAAAAAATATGTATAGTAAAGAGAAGTAAACGTGATAGAAATTATTTTTAACCAAATTCAAGAATTTGTTTATTTATTTAACATACACTATGAAAACCGAGGCTATATTATAAATGTGTTTGAAGTTTTTATTGAGAGAGACAACAGTGCTGTTCGATATTTGTTGCCAAGTCTATTGAGTTTCTGCCACAGAGAAGTGATAGAATAAAAAAAAAAAAAAAACAGTCACGAGTGACTACTGTATACTAGGGCCTCTGCAACTCAAATATAGATGCAGTCAAGTCTGCTGGATTTCTTAAAATTGTTCGTGTGCCTAAGCACAGGAACATGCCAATTACCGAAACGTTGCATCTGTTGTAGTCGAAGTAAGCCAACTATTATTGTCCGTGTTATTTTGTTGTTTTTTGTCTTGTCTAGGACCATCTCTGTTTCAGTGTTCATTTATGTTTTCCTCGTATTTGTTCATAATTGTACCCTTTTTTTAATGCACCCTGTTTCGTTTTGTCTGTTTTTACATCCGTTTTTCGATATTTTATATGTAGAGATTGTATTCCTATTTCGATATTATTTGTATGTTCAATAACTACTACAATTTCTAATTCCTTGTGTGTTTCCTGTTTTCCCCCTCCCTATTTTCCTCGTGATAAGTATTTTTATGTAACTCTTTTAAATAGTAAATAAAAAAATAATCCAACGTTTTACATAGTACTTTGTTTAAGCTATTTTGCAAGCATATATAAAGTGTTATTTCTTAACAGCAGATGTATAATACCATGATACAATGATATAATAAGTGATAATTGTTCTGTTAAAAATCCTAAATTAATGGATGTGCGCTCTTTACAGTGTGGGCAAGTTAATCATCACAATGGCACAGTATAATGCATTATACACAAGACCTTAACGGCGGTTAGAGTACGATGCAGAAAGGGGTCTCACAGTGAACTTGGTCGAGATATCGTCTTAAATATTCTGCCTGCTCTTGTTTACGAGCAAGGTTCGAGCGAAGGGAAGGGGAGACTGTGTGCCGAGGGACCTCCTTAATCTCATTACTCGAGCAAGGACGTCGCTCGAAGCGAGACGCCCAGAACGGAAACGCGTTCGTCGCTAGCGATGGGTGGCGTCCATTAAGGAGAAGGTTCGTTGTAGACCCAGCCTTCGAGAGTGCTCGGCGGGTTGCGTCTGCCGGTGGAGCGTGGTGGGGTTACCCCCTCCAGGCAGTACCCCCTCCACTCTTGCTCACGACGACAGCTAAGGGGGGGGGGGCCTGTCATGCCGTCACCCTCCCTCAAGACCCCCACCAGTCCTCCGCCGTCCGCTGTATTAACCTGCCCTGAACGTCCCGGATCTCTCTCCGATCATTTGTCTCGGGGCCCTTCTGCTGTGAGGAGTAATTGCCTAAATGAACACTTGGATCCCTCCCGCAGACATGCAGACAGCTGTGAACGTCGCTGGTCTCTCGATGCCACCCCTTCCCCTCTATTTCCCCCTCCCTTCTACGATCATCCATTTCCCATCGTTCTCTCCCCATGTCAGTGGAGGAAAGAGCTTCCGGACTGAGCGACGTGTTACGGTTCACGCGTGCGGCACTCTATGTACGTTCGGGTTCGGCCTTCGCTTGATGAAACAGTCGTGTTTCCGATCCCAAATGTTGTTTGTGACATAGCACACAAACACACATACACAGTATTTTATGAGATCTACTTTGATCGCAAGCAAATGAGTATATCAATTTGCTCATTTGAATAAAATTTATTTTTCTCAGCTACAGACACATTGAGAAGAAACGTTTTTCTGCACTTAAGATGTGAACTAAGAAACTCCAATAAAGTTGTGATTGATCCCAAACAGTTTAAATATGCCTCGATGAATTTACCATCCTGATTGGTGTTCAACTCTAATGGAATGGCAACACTTACGAAAGAATTTTAAATGGTTCCAGCCTCCAACTTACTGAAAGTCAGTCTGTTTTTATATATTTTTAATGTTTTATTTGTATTAAATTTGTACATGTTAACAACTAACTTTTTATTACAGCTTTCATCCGAACCACAACTTTTACTAAAATGTGTCTTTTGTTTAAAAAGTACGTCTTACTGCTGTCAATATGCTGTTTATAGCAAACATATAAACATCAGCACACTCTAACACCCACATTAAACTTGGTGTTGACAGTTTCCTGAAAGTTGATGCTACTAAGTGAAAATAATTGTATAGTTAACATTTAGCCAATTATTGCACTCACAGCCTTCAATATTGTTCTAGTCGAATTTAGGAAGACGGAAGATGACTTTCACACTTGTTGGATTAAAAAACATAGCAAAGCTTTTCTGGAAAGCGACAATAGAAGAAACAGGATAATGTAAATAAACAGTTAACAACATAAATTTTAGATTTTTTTTTTTTTAATATAGTCTTAAATGAATACGCACGGAATTCAAACCCGATCGCTGTAACACCGATACACAAATAAAAATATATAAAGGACTCTGACTCACAAAAAAAATTAATATTTTCAATTTTACAGTTGTTGTTTACATAACAATCAATAGGCAAAACAAAAATGCAGATATTAATTACCTACAAGTTAGAATTCCCTGTATTATGCGTAAACTCAAACCCTGACACTCGTCCACTAGCTGCTACTCACTGGAACAACAAATAACAGACGGAGCTCAGGTATGCATAGGATAGTGGATTCTATCATGTAGGTCATTAAATTCGCTATTTTTTCACTACCAATCAATAGTATGGAAACGTCTGGTAAGTAAAATACTTTTAAACCCATGGGTTTATTTCTTATTTGTAGCCCGCTTATTATGTCCCCGTAAAAATAAGAATTTCAATATTGATACATTAATAATAAATTAATAATATCAATATGAAACTATGTTGCCCGCATAATTCATCCGAAATATATTTTCGAAGATATTTTACCAGTTCGGATCAGAGTTGAAAACAGAACAGCTTATCAAGCCAACTTTAAAACACTTCATTCCGATTATAAAAAACTGACGTAGAGATGGTATATGCATGAGTTCAGATCAGGTTAATTTTTAATGTATTCTAATTACTGATTTTGAAAGAGGCCCATCATCTTTGAACCAACTTATTACTTTCAATGTAAGTAACTCTCGTTAGCACTGTTGCTGTATAAATAACGCTGTTATTGTTTTAAAATAAAATGTAGGTTTAGGAATTTTATATTATATTTTTAGTTACTAATAATAGGCTTTTATACAGGTACTGAAACACACAGCTGAAACTTAAAATATTGTACAGATGTGTTCAACAAAGACATAATATTTCGCACGAAGGAAAGGAATTCCGTTAAAAAAAATTCGTTACATATTTTCAATAATGTTAACGTTAGCGAATAACTTTTTTCGACTTCAAGTATGCCACTCTGCATTATATTAAACAAACTACCCGTCGCGTAATACTGTCTTAACGGTAATGGGTCATTTCTCACGGAAAAAATCAAGTTGAGTATTAAGGGCCTCGCCTCCCTGCGTGTTAGAGGCTCAGAAGCAACGGCGCTTTAAGAGTGAGTGATAGGCATTATCTTGAATTTTTGTATTTTTTTTGTCATAACTTTTTTTGTGGCAAATTTTTTGGAATTTTAACCTAACTGATACTGATAGAATTTTAGACAACGTAAATATATTTTTGTATTTATAGTTGTTACAGAACGTATTGCAGTTAGAAAATTCTAATTACTTTCTTAACCGCAATTAGATTTGCAAGAACAGTAACGGAAAATAAAGATTTATGGTGCCTGAAATTCTATACGTGTGTACACGATTCCGTAGTTAGGTTTAAGTTCCCAAAATTTACGCAGAAAGAAAGTTATGACACAAAATACAAAAATTCAAGAAGGTGCCTATCACTAACTCTTAAACCGCACATCAAATGCCGCATCACCACAATGAGACAAGCTCTGAACTATAGCGTGCAATGTTCCCGTCAATCCATTTTTACAATGGGAGTTCAAGCGTTTGTCACATAATTTTATTAATGGAAAGTCTGAAGCAAAGTTAACTCGTTTCTGAGTTTCATATACATACAATTAGTACATTTTGAAGTGCGGCAGTCTAAAATCGACCGATTTTAACTACACTGTGAAAAAACTTCCTAAATTATATAGGAATTAATTAACCTAAACGCAGTATGGGACAGTTACCATACTTCCGCCTTGTAAATATGCAAACTTTTACAATGCTTACAATGCAGGTCTGATAACTATAATGTATGTTTGACTGTTTTATAAAAAGTTTAGGCATGGATGTCTGGGAAACAATTCTACCATACCTATTTTCTTAGTGCTCCTATTCGCACGTGTGACAAATTTACAAACTATTTTTAGAGTGTACGTTGGAAGACTTAAGAGGCCGTGTCAGGTGTTCAGGCGCTTGTATGCAACCCGCATTAACACAATATAAATTAAGGCTAATTTTACGTACTCTATATCAGTGACAGTATTACACATATCAACATTATCTTCACGTTTTATAAGAGGCAGAGTCATTCTTATTTTTGCTGCGTTTGTCGAAGTCAAGTACAATTAATGGTTACTACAAATTTTACGAAACGTTTTTTAGTATCACGTTGCTAATGTAACCGTTTGTTATGCTTAATGTTGCAGAACGCAGCTCAATTAATAACGACCGTGTCTTTGATAAAGCCCGAAGATAACGTTGATATTTGTAATACTGTTATTGCTATAGAGAACGTAAAATAATCCTTGATTTATATGGAGTTAACGCGGGTTGCATACATGCGCCTGAAACACCGCCACGGCCTCTTAAGTATTTTTAATTAGCATGGTGTCCTGACAATTATATTCTGTACCAGTTCGAGGTGTGTTTTATCTTCATACTTTAGCACAACGGGCATGTGTAAAATAGTGTAGTAAAAAAAAAGTATTTACTAACACAATGCAACACAATTAAAGTGCGTGCTAGGCGGTGCTCTTAATACGAATTCGTAGTTCAAAATGAAAAGTCGGCAGCTTTGGACCGAGTTCGATTAGAGTTCTTGGCTCTGTCGTAAGTCACGGAAGCTCGCCGACTTCCGCCGGAATCTGAACTATTTCCTCTGACTGTGGAACGACCCGCTACAAACACTCCGTTGGAGTGGTGTCTGAACTCGAGGTATGTTCCGAATTGTTCCTCAACCCCACCCTCTTCCTCTGCAACCCTTCTCTTCACATCTCACGAAGAGGGGGAACACACAAATTGGTTCAGATTGCAAGCGGAGCGGCCGCAGGTAAACTTGGAAGTTTGCTTGGAGAGAGACCACTTCATAAATTAAACAAGATCTCGCCGTGGTCTTGCAACATGTTTTATGACAGAACAGTGGTCGCTGAGTTCCTACTATCAGCGTCGTGTGAACTATAATACAATTATTCGTTACATCTCTCTAGGCCTATCTAACAATGCTATTGAGTTGACCACGATATGACTGAAAGCGCCACTAGCAATGAAGTGTTGCTTCAACAATACAATACAGCAACGTACTGCCAGTGCCCCTAGCGGTTCTGACACAAACTTGCTACTCGTAGTTCCATTTACGTAATGCTAAAATAACACCAGTTTATCAGTGGTGTAAATCAGTCATAACATGGTCAATTTTCAACTCCAAGTGTCCAGACCTGTTCTTGCGAATAACTTAACATTATATATATATATATATATATATATATATATATATATATATATATATATATATATATATATATATATATATATATATATATGTTACTAGCAGTCCCGCCGCGGCTTCGCCCGCGTGTAATTTTTGGAACAATGAAACTCTTTTACTTTTAATTTTTTATGGTAATACTCATTACGGAAATGATTAATACACCTGTTTATCCTCTTAATTTGTTGAGTATATAAAATCCTAGGGATTTGCCCGCATATAATTCAGAAATGGTTGTTACCCCAGTTATTCTTCACTCCTTTAATTTAATTTATTTTTGGTAAGGTATTAACAGAATTACCCTATCAACCATATTGCTAATATTATTCATAGCATTTATAAGTATAACGAAACGTTAAGCCCCACATCCCTCCCCTCAACCACGAGTTCATATGCTCAGAGGTATGGGCAGTCCATT
>PNEQ01086359.1:0-14261 GCA_003012365.1 Medauroidea extradentata | reverse complement strand
TGTAATAGCCCGTCGGGTTCTATAGCTATGTAGACCATATTAAAAAATTAAATTTTCCTCTTTAACCATCTTCCAAATCCGAATTTTAAAAAAAGCCTGAATATATGTTTTTCGTCCAGCTGCAACTAAATTAGTACATATGAAATTAAATTAGCCTAATTAAATAACATATTCCCCCCCCCCACCCGCAACTCCACAGACTTAACTACAAATTATTCAAGACAGGCCATGAGAGTTATTTCGCGTGTACAGGCTATAGTCCACAGAGGTTTAACTATAAGCAAGAAATAAAAAGGAAACAAATTTTGAACAATTTCAGGTGTTACGAAAGATTATTCTTAAACACGTTTTATTTTTATAGGCTTTCAAGGACGAATTTTGAAAAATCCTGAAATCACTTTTTAGGTATTTGCGTAAGCTTCATTTTAAAGAAAAAATCAATTCGATATCTCAGGTGGTTTAAGAGGAAGAGAGGATTTACTGTTAACGAATTAAACGGCTTTTCACCTCCTTAATATAAAAAATTCGAAAAATCCTGAAATTTGTTTCTAGACATTTGTATTTGCGACCTAACGAAGTGAATAAGCCGACGACAGCCCGTCGGGTTCGAGAAATATCAAAGATTTGCAAAAAATACATTTCATCCCGTTTCACCACCTTAATAGCCGAATTTCAAAATTTCCTTTCTTAATGCGCGCCTACGCCACAAGGGGAAACTTCCCTTAAAATTTCACGTTTCTAGATCCAGTGGTTTGGGCTGGGCGTTGATGATGAATGAATTAATGAGTCAGTCAGTCAGTGAGTGGGGCACTTCCTTTTATATATAGAGATTTTTATTATATAATCGCATACAAAGAGTTGTTTAACTCTACCGACAAATGTTTGTTGCAATGGGAGCATACAAGAAGAATGTATTGGTTTGTGGAAATACGCCATTGCTCATTGTTTATATATTTAACACAAAAAATTCTAAAGATGGAATTTAGTCAAATTCCGACAACACCAAGACACAATAGACAGCCATAAAGAAGACTAGATTTCTAATGTGAAAAAATATGGAAGTAGACATAAAACAGTGGACAGTAGACAACAAACAAATGGCAGAAGACAAACGCAATTCCCGTTCAACGAAAAAATGCAACGGTTTGGGAATTGCAATCTAATATTGTCTTCAGGCTTGAGACACTGCCAGTCGGAACACCTAGAAACTGACCGCATTCCTCTGGGATTGTTTTTTTGTCTTTATCATTTATCACAAGTTTTATTTGGTCAATAAAACATGAGCATTATCGTTTGTCCACAAACCAATACATTCATCTACCTACAAGTTTCAGGAGATGGTTCGTCACAAAAAAGAGATTGTGTATGTACATATATATATATATATACATATATATATACAAAATTACATACATGCCATATAGACAAGCATATTTCTAAGGGGCGTATCCACCCTTGAAAGTATTGTGGAATCAAAAAAAATTTTTTTGCAAGGAACGATAAATGTCTGAGAAAACTGAAACTGCATTGTTAAAGTAGGAAGAACAAAATAGAAAAAAAATTGACTCCTGCAGTAACCCTCACTCATGGAAAATAAATGGGCTATTTATTACTTATATTATGCAAAAATATTTAACTGTAAATGAGTTATTTGTTATGTCATTGGGACATGTTTCAACATTACATAACTGTTGTTTAAGACGATCTTGTCATGTGCCACCAGCAAACTCTAGCTTGCGCCTAACGTTAAATTGCGCTATTGGAACATGATTTAGTTCATGTCTAAAACATTTGGCGTAGAAACATAACACTATTTTCGTTGTAAATGATTCCTTAATATCACAACCACATACAGCAACAAATAATACATTTCCAGTATCTTTTTTGTCCACAACATTTGTAACACACTACTTTATTTCATAGGGGAAATTCAATTTTCTTACGTTTTGCACTTCGTACTTTCATATGCAGTATTCAGAAACTCAGACATTTATCATTTACTTCCGCAGCGATCCTTGCAAAAACATCTCGTTCAACTACAATATCAAGGGAGTTATACCCCTTAGGAATAGACGTAGCCTTTATATACATATACATATATATATATATATATATATATATATATATATATATATATATATATATATATATATATATATATATATATATATATATATATATAATATTCGATTTACATTTTATGGCGAACCACATGCTGAAGATGCTCGATTAGAGTTCAGCGTCATGTTGTACAAAATTGTAAAGTTAAAGCCTTCTTAAGGGTGCACTGTTTAGTCGCTCAAGCAATTTCCTGCTTACAGATTTTAGTAAAATGTCGGCCCTATACAAGCAATATTACAGTATAACCCCTTTTTTACACCTACGTTTTTATACTTTTCCTCATTTTACACCTGCATTTTTTTTGTCCCAAAAGCATTTTACAACAATTATTCCAGATCACTTCTGAAGTGTACAAGCTAAGATTTAAATTACAAATTAAAAATAAAACCGAGTTACAGGATACTAAATTTCAAATAGATCAGAATTGCTCACATCCACTAAAAAAAGAACTATAAAAGAACTGACGATCTTTAAACGGCTGAACATATTTCCTTGAGTCATAGCTAAGAACACTCTTGATCAAGTCAGCTTTCAAACAAAAAAAAAAACTAAATCAAAATCTGTTCATTCGTTTAGGAGCTACGAAGGCACAGACTGACACGTCAAACTTATAACACCCCTCTTTTTGCGTCGGGGTTAAAAAAAAGGGATTCCACTGTACAATAATAATTCCCGGGCGTTATTAGGGTCTTGTGTTCAACGTTGTTGTGGCTAGGGCGAATGTTGTCACTGCGTCATTAAAGTTAAGTTATGCCATTCGTATTCGTCACAACGCCTACGATCGTTTAGTATATAAGTCTTAAGACGTGGGCGTGGTTCCCTCGGTTGTCCACGTCGTAGGTTGTTTGTACACTTATTCAATCCGCGGGTCAAAATAACCCCAGTTTGCTGTACCGAATGTGCTCTACTCTGCACTTCTAACTAAACTTTTTACCGTAGCAGGCCCAGACACCAATCTGACTGGTATACGCACGCCAGCCCTTGCGCATAGAGGCGACATCGCATTAGGAGCTCCGGTGAACGCCACCCTTAGAGCTGCATTGATTCTGTGCCTCGCTCACACAAACTTCCCGAAAGGCGGCCGGCTTAGAATACGGCTTAGAATACGCGCGTGGAGCTCTCTCTCTCTCTCTCTCTCTCTCTCTCTCTCTCTCTCTGCCTTTCTGTTTTATCCCTTCTCTTGCTGGTGTTGGGATTTCGTGGCTTACCACGGCCAGGTCAGGGGTCGTGAAAATCGGAGAATGCCAGGGAACTCGACAAAACTCGAGGATGCCAGGGAACCTTCCCTTACACTCCCGCCGCGTAGTAAGCAGTAAAAACAATCACATATGTCGCCCTGCAGGAAGGTATTATCCCTCTCTTATCCGGATGTCTACAACTGGTGACACTGTACCTAAACAAGTAACGTCACGTGAGATATAAATATCCCTCAGCGGTAAGGAATGCAATCTTATATACAACAAATAGTGCTTGGAGTTATCGCCTTTCTATAGACAAACCATCTAGGGATAGGAAAATTTCGCGAACTCAATGTCCTGAATGTTAGAATCAACTATCTTATGCATACTCTAGCTCCGAGGGGCCGCGGTGGCTGAATGGTAAGACCATTTGCCTCCTACCAAGGCGATCCGGAATCGATTCCAGGCGGGGTCGATCCCCGGTTTTTCGCATGTGGTAATCGTGCCGGACGATGCCGCTGGTCGGCTGGTTTTCTCGGGGATCTCCCGTTTACCCCGCCCTTTCATTCCGTCGTTGCTCCATACGCACATCATGTCATCCCTCACCAGCGCTAAAGACCTCGATGTTAAGTGCTGACTAAAAATCACTCACTCACCCAAGCTCCGACAATTTGTCAACTAGCTGCTACTCAGTGGAACAAACAGACTGGGCTTGAGTAGGCATAATGCAATGGTTTATAGTTTGCAGGTAGTTGAATGTGCGAAATTTTCCTGTCCCTAGAAGAACTGAGAGAACTAAGCTTATTTTCTTTTCGACAGTTTCCAGTTATGTTCATAACATAAAATTCGTCTGAATTAAACGCAGAAACAGTGTTTTACAGTAACCAACGCCAGATATACAGATTATTTAATGCTTTTTTAGCACCATCACCAGAATTGCCTATTAAAAATAAGGAAAAGTGCTACATAAATAATACATTTAGGCTACATCTTCTGATTCTATTAATATTTATAACTAACTGGCTGTCTAGTACATGCATTGTAATGCCCATTACTTTTTTTTTTTTTTTTTTGTTCTTCGTTTTGCTCCTCTATCACGTTTCGCACACTCCTACCTCCCTTAACACATTTTTGGCTGATACCTACGAGGGAGCATGCACAAATATTCACCAAAGTATCATCCAAATAGAATGAATTGTGTAAGAATGCATAGAAAACGATAGAAAAAAAACATTCATTCTATGTATTTCCAGTTATTTATTTCGATATGTGTATCGGTATAGAAGTTGATGCGCTGCAGTGCCATCTATAGGCGAGCTGTGTTAGAGTAAAATTGACATCATAAAAACCTTATCCGTGAAAAAATATATATACGTGCTAAGTTTCATGGCGATCGGCGAAACGGTGTCAGAATTTATCAATCTTACACACACACAGACTAAAAATTAGGGCATCTGCAATCAATCAGTGACTGTTTACAATACTAATTACCTTGCAACACATTGAACTAAACTTTCATTAATAACTCAAAAAATGATGGTTTTCGGACACATATTTACAAAAAAAATTTTTTTTTTTTGTTTCGGTGTAAGGAACTTACTCCCGAAGTTTGCGAAAGTATTTCAGGAACAGCATATATATATATATATATATATATATATATATATATATATATATATATATATACACATACACACACACACACAAACCTCTTTAATACAAACCTGAAAGGACCAAAATGTTGGCTGTTTGTAATAATGAGATTTGTATTAACAGATGTTCACTAAAACCTTAAATTTTTTCTAAAATTTTGATCTCTCTGTTTATCCCCACAAATCGAATAGTCTTTTCACCACAGTGACTTCCTTGTACTTGAGAACTTGATATTGCATGGTTTAATACATAAACAAAACTTTTATTAAACTTAAAAGTAATTATTTCATTTCTTGTCCTATTCCAAGGTGAATGAAAACCACTTTGTATTAATGAGAACTTTGTATAAACAGGGTCTGTATTAACGAGGTTCCACTATATATATATATATATATATATATATATATATATATATATATATATATATATATACACGCACACACATACACATATATTCCGCGTTTTTATTCTTACAGCAATATTGTCCTCTTCTTTATGCAGAAAGTGGATTTTTTGCCCGCAACCGATGCCTTGAATTGTGTCTGAGACCCACCATTACATACTGTTAATAATTAACAATTAAATATGTAATTCACTACCTTTGTTTTCGTTGTGGCCTTGAGTCGGACTGGTCTACAACATACCATGACTTACATTAGTATTTTTTTTTATTTAACACGTACAGCATGCACTATTTTACGTGAATCTTTTACACTTGCACATAATCATTATTTCACGTGAATCTTTTACACTTGCACATAATCATTATCATAATAGCGATAAAAGTTCCCCGCAAGGAAAAATATAATACTTATTGCCCTTTGATCTTCGCGCAGGACCACCGAATGCCTCTAAGGCCTCGCGGAGAAAATAATTTACCCCTACCCCTCCAATACCATCCTACCCTGGAGTTTGACGATCAATTCACGAACATTTCAGTAGCCTTAAAGGCGAAACATTTATTCTTGTTTATGGCTAATCCATTCCAGTTTAAACTGCGGCTATTTGGGTGCTTGATTTAAATTTCATATTATGCTGTGCTATTCCTCCGTTTCGCGAGATCGTTTGTGTTTCCGTTCAGACAAAGTAGAAGAAGAAATATTGACTCGCAAAGTAGGCTTCTTCTATTCTCCCCCCACCCCACTTTTTTTTTTACCAATGTCCCTGCCGTCGTAATCCTAGTCCAGACATCTGCAAATTTCACTCTTTCAGTGATTTGATTCTTTAGACAGCAAATATAGCTACGACAGCCGTAGTACATACATATATGTTGTACTACACAACCAAGCCCTGTTTCCTTATTTACTTAATTTTATTGTTTTTAATCGGATGTTTTCCTACAATAGAGCATCTACTATGACATATACATGTTTAGTTCTACTTTCCGACGAGCAAACAAGCCTATATCATCATCCTGTCTATGTGTGTGTCTTCTAAGAACCTTTGAACACTTGGATCGAATTTAATAAAATAAGGTTTACATATACTGTAAAACTTGCATAATACTACGTTCATTTGACTTACATGTTTTGCGCTCATGTAGTATTTTTTTTTACCACAATGGTGACAGAAAGAAAATTGTTTGGTCCTAGGAGGTAAAGAACGTTTTCTCAGAATTTCATCAAACTCGATACACACAGCCAACAGTAATTAGAAGGTCACTATTTTCTTGAACCTATTTTGTTAATGACATATTCATATTTCCTGAATAGAGGCATTCAGAACAATAATAACTTACATAAGAAACCCTACAGACAAGAAACCTTTAGTAAAATTATTTTAGAATGTGAAATAATAAAACTTAGCAGGCAAGCGTAGTTAAAAATTATTTTATTATTCCTTGCCAATTATTCAGAGAGACCTGTTTTAAGTATGGACTGTCAATGCAGTATTCGTCGCTTAATACTTCATATTGTTTGTATCAGAACCTTTAACATTATTAGGTAGGCTAGTTATATATTTATTTAAAGTCTTAAAGGTGCAATGTTTAGTTGTTTTAAGGATTTCCTGCTTACAAAAAAATTTAGCAATTTTTTGGTCCTGTACGAGCAAGATTATAATAAAAATTCCCGGGCGTTACTCTGTTTTTGTGTATAGTATTACATTCAATTGGTAAACAGTAAACAAAATTCGTATTTTTACAAGAAAAATCTTGTAAACGAATATGAAATCATTTATCAATCCAGGCACTACAATATGAATGTCACAGATCACTAAAACTATCTAAATTTCCCAAAGGCCTGAGGGGACTACAGGCACATATTTTTATGAGCAGAGCCTGTCACATTTTAAAAAATATTTTGTACTGTTACAAAAAGGTCCTTGGAAATAGTTGCAATTTTTTCACATCTCTTCAAACAATTGTTGCAAAATGTACAAGAATTCAGTTGTAAATATGCAAATAATATTTGTAAATGTACAAAAGGTTTTGTAAATGTATATTTACAAGCATTTCCTGTATGGATTGTAATATTTTTGAAAATTTACAAAAATATTATAAACTACTTACATATTTTTTGTAAAAGTATATACCGATGTCCCAGTTCAAAAGGGAAACAACTAAAAAAAATGGCATTATAAAGTTTGGCATAGACAGAAGTGCATGCTACTCAAATGAAAAGAAAAACATCTGGAAAATTAAATTGTTTAAATAACAAGACAATTTATTCTGATTGCCTGTCAAGAGCAAGAAATTGTATTTATTTTATAGTAAAGTATGATTATTTCAGCTAAGCCAGACTATAAACATTTTAAACACCTTATAGTAGTTTTTAACTGGGTCATCGATATATATATATATATATATATATATATATATATATATATATATATATATATTCATACATACACACGCGTACCTAAGGATGTCCAAAAAAATCAAACGCATAATAAGTACATTAGTGGCAAAATTTTCTACGATGCCATTTAAACGCATAACGTGGCAACGTAGCATTGTGATTAACACCATATTTCGCTCCACAGATATCTTACTTATCATACTGTTTGCATATACTGTGCTATGATTTATTTTCGTGCACGAATGCAGCTGCTTGCTAGAAGATTTATGCAGACGACATACGTGAGTATTGCGGGCGTGCTGTCAGCTATATAAGAAGTAATCTCTTACACGGAATACTTTTTAAATAATACATACCTTAAGGACGAGTCCCGCAACTTCTGGAAAGCGAATGCATATTGCAAACCCTCCCGAGGGTTGGCGGTGACGAGAACTTCATAAGGACGGCAGGCGAGGTGAATGGATTTGGAAGGGAAAGCTGTTGAGATAGGCAGAGGGGAGGGGAAGGAAATGTTCCGCGTCTATATGAGACGTCACCGTAATATTGCCGAGTCTTAGGAACCCTTCTCAACACCTCCCTCCCTCATTCTATACTCCCACCCCCTTTCTTTTCCTCTTGCAGGAAGCAAGTGTCAAGGAAACCCCTGAAATAAGCCGAGTGGATCACAATGGGCCCTGCATCCCTCGCGAAGATGAGTTTCTCGGCAGCAACTACTGCGAGCACTATTACAATCTCAGTCCCTTTCACAGGCAGTGGAGTTCCTCGGAGGAATCTCCATACATGGGAAGATCTCAGCAGGAGTCACCCACTCATTGAAGCGTTCCTTCTATATGACTGACCGTGAAGGGACTTCATCCACAGATGTTTCACTATCATGTGAACATGAGGCCATTCTTAATTTATAGAGCCATTTTTTTCTGGTGAAAAGAATCATTCAACAGATAGATTCAATTATATTTTGTGCACATCTGTTTCATGGTAAGGGTTTGTCTGTTTTTAAATCTCAACTTCCTGAGGATAGTCACAGACGTGTGGTGTCGCGTAGTAAAATTCTCATAGGTGCATTCAAATAAGCGACGCCTTTACGCAGATACACGCTGCCAATAACCATGAAACTGAGATGAAGAAGTGAACGTGAGGCATTGAAACAAAATGTTGTATAAATCTTTTCTCCAAAACTCACTGGTTCTATTAATTTTTATGTTCTTTCGGTTTGTTTATCCCCATTGTATGACGGAATAAACGTAATACGACAGCTATTATTTTATCAAATATGTCATCACTCCCATTTCTTAACGAAATATCTTAATGTCCTGCTAACCCTGGAGTTGCTTTTGTTTTTAAGTAAAAACTTAATTATGTTTTTTATAAAAAATAAAAACCACAAAATCAGTAGAAATTAAAAACAGTAATTTTTTGTGTTTAATATGATCGTATACCAGTCTCTATAATAACCGAACCTCTAGCGCAGAGGTTTCCGAAAAGTAAATATTATCATATTAATATTTATAAATTTGCATTTTTCAATTTTTGTAGATTTTGGAATTTCAAGATCTCACTTGTGAAAAAAAAAAACCTTTTTAATAGTTTTTTCTCCAAAGTAAAGCATACTACTGCCTAGCACTATACAAATAGACGTCCACTAATTAAATATCTACTCGGAAGAAATTCCTATCGAATTACCATGAGTAGTTTTAAATTTTATCACCAATTGAGTAGTCCAGTCGTTCGCTCAACATTTTACTTGTTCATGCCCCTTGAACGTTGGTTACAATGCGATAGCTGAATTCCCCTCTACGGCGAGGAAACGACAGCTACCTCCCCCATCCCCATTTTCACTTATATATAGCATGGGCGCGGTATACAGCAATTTTCATCACCAAGTTTCTATTTTAATATTTGTATCATATAATTTTTTCTTGTTTTAAACACAAAATGTGAGTTAATTTTTCTTTTATAATTTTTTTATCAGGCATGATTGTTGCGTAACGGCTAGTTGAAGCCAAAATTTGCATGTTTTAAGGACGACACTAAACCAACTCACTTGCCAAACTGAAAAAAATTACAGTGAATATCGAAGTTGTAGGCTACAAGTTCAGCTTTGTTAAACAACAAAGTAAAATATTTTTGTATTTTAAATATATTTAATTTTTAAAATTTTATTTTGAATTTCAGCATTTTATTTAAATACAAAAAATTTTTATTCTTTGTTTTTATGCACGGGAAATTGTAGCCTTCAACATCTTTATTCGCTGCAATTTATTTTTTTCAGTTGGGTGTGTCAGTTGGTTTTAGTCTAGTCCTTAAAACGGAAACAAGCCATTATGCGAAAACTACGAGGGATATAAAAATTTCTCAAGAGCAAAACTTAGTCAGATTTTGTGTCTTAAATAAGGAAAAATATTATCAGGTACAAATACAAAATTAAAAACATTCGATAAAAATTGCTAATAAACCGGGGGTCGGACCGTGAAGGGCCAGGGGAAGTGAGTAGAAGGTAAACCCTAAGTGAGTAGAAGGTAATATGTATTCCAGGAACACGTTTGGTTTCCGGCGACAAAGGCAGGAGGGGGGGGGGGCATTAGGGGTGGGGATGTTAGAAGGGAGGGGGTTGAAATCGGAGCCTGTTTTGCAAGGCTGTATCGGTGACTACGACGCAAGGGATACCGAGGAGGGGGGACTGCCTGGAACCGAATTTCCCCGCCGCGCCATCTAAAGTCCAAAAACAGCTTAACTTGATACTAATTAGCCGGAGCTCGCTGGAGATGCCCCCGGGGCTCAACATGTCTGCGAGTTTGGTTAACAACGGCGGAACTTCATCACAGGACAATCTACTCCCACCCCTACCTCCTCCTTTCAGGGCATGTCGGCCCGTCCATCGGCTTGTCAAGGGGGTAGAGGAAGGTTGCAGTCTGTCCCTTGTCGCGTTAGTCGTCAGAACGTCACAAGGTCATCTTCAGGGACCCAGGAGGAACTTCGCTTTGACATGATCTGCTGAAGTTCATTCACCGTCTGGTGTATATCCTGTCAGGTCGAATCGAACCTGGAGGGAATTCAGCTCGGAGTGAATGTATAGCGAACATGGATTGACAAAATGTGTTTACGGTAAATATTACAGTCCGGATTGTACTTACTATATACAAGAGCGAAGTTGGAGTTAAGACTGAAAACGTAATAATTCGATCTATTGGCAACAATACAAAGCAGAAAATAGCTGAGCGAAAAATAAATTGTTCCAAATAAGGCTTTTCTTTACGAGATGGTGTAGCCTACGTTTTTTTGGTCCGTTTCGTTTTTTGCAAGACGTTTTACATTACAAATACTTGATATTTGCTCTTTCTCTTTGATTACAATTTGTTGTCTTTCTCTTTTAACCAAACCACAACACACAACACAATATGGTGGCAGCTTAGTACCGTGCGTTTTCTTTTCAATCCGGTCCATGTTTATAGTAAAATCTCAATCCGAATTCTTCAGTCCAGTCCACCTTAACAAGTGGAGAGGATTATCTCGCTTCACTCCTGCTTCAGTCCACAACAAAGTGTTTATAGTGAAATCTCAATCCGAATTCTTCAGTCCAATCCACCTTAACAAGTGGAGAGGATTATCTCGCTTCACTCCTGCTTCAGTCCACAACAAAGGGTTTATAGTGAAATCTCAATCCGAATTCTTCAGTCCAGTCCACCTTAACAAGTGGAGAGGATTATCTCGCTTCACTCCTGCTTCAGTCTACAACAAAGTGTTTATAGTGAAATCTCAATTCGAATTCTTCTGTCCACTCCACCTTAACAAGTGGAGAGGATTATCTCGCTTCACTCCTACCTCAGTACACAACAAAGTGTTTATAGTGAAATCTCAATCCGAATTCTTCAGTCCAGTCCACCTTAACAAGTGGAGAGGATTATCTCGCTTCACTCCTGCTTCAGTCTACAACAAAGTGTTTATAGTGAAATCACAATCCGAATTCTTCAGTCCAGTCCACCTTAACAAGTGGAGAGGATTATCTCGCTTCACTCCTGCTTCAGTCCACAACAAAGTGTTTATAGTGAAATCTCAATCCGAATTCTTCAGTCCACTCCAGGTTCTATCCGGATTAAAATTTTACCATAAATGGCCTAAATGAATGGTACCTACAATACTTCCCTTGAAGTGTAACTAGAACTGTCGATTTGGTACTAATAATGGTTTACAAGACTTGTTACATTTGTCCAGCTTCGCCTTACGGCGAACAGACATGCTAGGAACTGTACACCTCTTGCTGGATATTTACGAGCGTTTTAAACGAAAACTATGGTTCGTATTATGTTGTGACAAAGAAGACGTATCTGTTAATAATTCGATACTGATAAATACACTGCTTTAAAACTGTCGTAAATCCTTAGACAAAAAACATACTTGCATTAAATGGGTAGCCACCCATGTGCCTATCATTACAGAGTAAGAAATTACTGCTTCGGGCAAGGAACCGTGTTACAAATTTATTATATCGAACTCCGCCCATTTTGTTCCATAGTCTAACTCGAAGTTTTCGAAAACACACGCGCTATATCCTGTTTTGGATCTGACACTGTGTATCGTATTGCATGTTCGAGTGAGTGAGAGATTTTTGGTTAGCGCTTAACATCGAGGTCTTTAGTGCTGGTGAGGGATGACATGAGGAGAGTATGGACCATAGCCAGAATGGAGGGGAGGGGGAATCGGGAGATACTCGAGAAAACCCGTCGACCAACGGCATCGTCCAGCACAATTCCCACATACGAAAATCCAGGGACCGACCCCACCCGGGAATCGAAACCGGATATCCTTGGTGGAAGGCGAGTGACCTGACCACTCTGCTACTGCGGCCCAGTAATGCATTTTGATTCGAGCATGTCAAAATATTCTTAGTACTAATAATAACTGAGACTTATGCCATTACGGAATACAGTTTTGTGCCTGTTTTCTGGACACTTTCTTTAGTCGTACAGATTATTATATCTTCAAACCTTTTTTAGCCCTAAGCCAAATTTTTTACGTAAAAGCGTATAATGACAAAATCACATTGGCTCGACAGAAGCGACGCGATTGCTGCCATAAAAAAACAAAAGCCGTCCGTCAATCAGCACCGAGTTTTCTGTGACGTCAGCGTGATAAAATTGGTAGTTGCTAGGTGAATTCCGAAAATAAATGATATCGAATTCACACGAGTCGAAGTTTTGAAACTGATGAGTTGGTATGAAATTGTCTTTATTTAAATTAAAAGAGATTTTTGAAGATTATCACAGGCATATCGTAATTTCTTTAAGTAAACGTGAAATTGTGTGTTTATTTACGCATTGTCAGTGTGATTTTAAAATACATTACAAATAAACGGGAAAATCTGGAATACTGTAAATGTCTGTGGCTGACGTACGAAAGTTTATTATGTAGTGGCAATGAAGCATTTACATGTCAAGTCTTTGTCGCACCACAGCCGAAATATTGTTCGCAGTAACGAGAATTTGTCGCATCGTGCTGGTCGTTGTAACTTTTGCCATGCCTGTGTAATTTTGGTGTACAGTAAGCCAAACACTTTACAATTCATAAAAAAATTAGACGTGTAAGTAACGCAAATAAAAACTATTGAATTTTAGACTGCTTATTGCATAATTTTATGTGTACTAAATTAGGAGACACCATTGAAGCAAATAAAAAATTACCAATGTCACAATGTTGTAATGAGAATGAACGTTTTTATTAAAAGTGCATACCATTGAATTACGTTTCGTAATGACAGCATAATATAAGATACGGCAAGAAAGTTTATTAACTATGACTGTTATTAAAGATGAGTGATTTTGAGAGTTAAAATTTACTGCGGGCATGCTACAAAAACATTTATTCAGGATGTTATCTATTTTTAAACCAACCCAGAACTCAGAAAGAACAACATTGTCTTAAACCGAAAGCCTCCTAAATAATTCCAATCAAGAAGCTCTTATTTCCTTCAACTTTTTTTTCTCGAGTTTCGTTTCCCCAGCGCAGATGTAAAGAGCTGTTTCATTAATTGCATCTTTTCTCGTCCTCTCTCTCTCTTTTCTTTTTAGTTTCATATCGAGTTTCCTATCGCGATCCTTTTGTTTCGTCCGCAGCAGGAAAAGGTCTTTACTCCTCAACGGGCCCCACTTAAAAGATTTTCCGTTGTACTTTGTTCCCTGTCTTCAGAAATACCAGAACTCAGAATTCTGCTCTTCTTTTTAATCATTTCAAACACTGTGTTGCAGTTATTTCGTTTAGATATATGCGATGCCATTCGCGTAGAAGATTAAATTTTTGTACGTTTCGCGAAAAAAGTGCGACGTTTTTTTTGTTGTTGGTATGCTCGTGACCCGCGTTTGGTTATAATAAGAGGTGTCGCTGCTCTGTCTCTTACGTGATTAATGCTGGATGATTGGGTTCGTATTTAGTAATGTTGTAGTATGCCCGGTTAGCTTTAATTGAAATAAAATAACAAAGAAGTTTCTTTTTAAATCGGCCTAAGGGACTCACGCAC
>PNEQ01086355.1:0-167435 GCA_003012365.1 Medauroidea extradentata | reverse complement strand
GTTTACGTAACATCTTTAACACTGTTGATTACTATTAAAATATTAGTAAACTATATGTATATTCCACTTGTGTTTAACATGTCCATGTGTAAACAGCAATAACTTTTTTGTTTGATAAGTAGTAAATTAATAAGATGTCAACATATAGAAAACAGAAAATAAAATGTAATTCACTAAAAACGAATTTTTTTTGGGGGGGAGGGGGCGCCATAATAAGACTTCGCACCACCCTCAAAAATACCAAGGGCCGGCCCTGCGTATAAGAAATTTCTTTACGCTGTTTTGGTGGAATCAACTACTGTACTAATCTCAACAGTATAGAAATATATCTACCGGTAATCAACATTTTGAAATGTTTATTTCAAATTACGTATACATATGCTAAAAACGAAGAAAATCTTCACCTGTGTGTGGCTTACTTTCGCGATCCTCTGAAATGTCTGCACTCTTTAAGGACACCATGTATTACGAATAGGATTTAGGACATTTTTGCTAGAGAAGGTATCAATGACACACATTAATTACCCTTTCCGTAACTTTTAAAAGCAAAAGCGTACTTCAGTTAACATGTGAATTCTTTTCCTATTTTAAATCATAGGTACGAACAACGATTTGCTGTTACACAAAATTATGAAGATCTGTTTCAGAGGTAGGCGACGTGCCGTATAGAAAATACAACGATAAAAATTTGTGAATATGTGTAAGTCCTGTGTTTATAAGTGCTATATTATACAGCTAGGCTGTAAATAATGTTACTTGTAAATAATTAGAACATTTTAGTTTAATTTTTTTTAAATTCAATGTAAGCAAGTCCTCCATTCCGATCGCCCCTGGCTACTCCCAGGAAAGTAACTTGTAGCAGTATAAAAACTCGTACGTTTTAAAGAAACGTTATGATGGAATCAAAACAGCGACGGAAGTAAATAACAATACAGCTGACTCCCGATTATCCGTGTGCGGATTATCTGCGTAAAATATTTTACCTTAAATAGTTGAAAAACGTTTTTGACTATTTATAAATACACGCTGTGCTTACTCGCGTAATGTTCACCAACGTCTTATCCCCCAACCGTATTTTGAAATGTTTGAAAAAGATTTAAGTCTTTTACAGCAGGTTGAACAATTAGTCTCGCGCACGTGATTAACGAGATTGTCCCGTGTCGCTCGTGAATGGATTAACGAGTTTTTTAACTTCGGTAAATGAGATATTAGTGTTTTTTTTATTATTTGTGTTTTTATATTATTAGCTCATACCTCCTAATCATTGTTGCGAATAATCGAGTGTCTACTGTATTAAATTGCTGCCTTTTATTTCAGCAACGAATCTGACCATTTTTCTTTCTACGTAGATCTAAGAAAGGGTAGAAGTGGAATATCCGTGATTTTGGATTATCCGAGACATCGACCCCCTCCGTTAGTGCGAATAATCGGGAGTTGACTGTACTTGTTAGCCCATCATCGTCGAGGTTTCTGTGACGTCAGAGCGACGAAAACGGTGGACGCGACTTTTATACAGCAATATTCACTCTTAAGGCCATGCTCTTTAGTTTATACTCATAAGCAATGAAATGATTGAGATACAAGTTAATTATATTTGAGGACATAACTATTCCAAGAGAGTGCTAAAATTGTTAATATTCCATCAGTTTCGTACATGTGTACAAACACAAGCTCTTCGTTGATGCAACAACTCATGTAACGGGTATTTGTAGTTGAGTTTGTCAGGTTCTTATTAGTCCAGGGGTTCAGATATCCCTATAAATTACGGGTTCAATGTCAGGAGTTTGATTGCCGGCGTTTAGGTCATCGGTAGTGACAGTGCAGAATTGCGAAAATGTTTAAAGTCAACATAGTCTCCAAATAATTGTAGTATATTTAGCCTACTAGTATTGGGTGATGCAGTTTGTGAGACGTGTGAACAGTTTTGGGAGAAATAAACACACGTTCTGTGTTAAAGATATATCGTTATAACTGGGTTTGTTGAAGAGAGAAACAGTGCTTCAATCAAATGATAGAGTCAATATCGATTCAAAATCATCACATCCCGTTGAAGCCTAGCAAACAGTCAACTTTTCGTGCGACTTTCAAGTGTGTCTAAACAACGGTTAATCCTATTTAGAATACGCATATTTATCTCGGCTAGTGACTAACTCGACAAGTAAAACGATTGAAGTTGCTTCGCGTTTAAATTGTCTACCGAGTTAACGCCAGTGTTAACTCGGTCAACTCCTGGCCAACCCTGTTCGAGACGAAGGTAATACAGTCGAAATGACTCGAAAATCAATGTGAACATAACCAACACCTCGTTAAAGAAAGAAACCCGAAACTAATACTGTGTTTTAGAGGAGAGGAAATTGTGAGATGTTAGAGATTGTGAATTTCATTTTGTGTTAATGTTATGGTAAACAGAAAATTATTATTTGTATTTTCGTAGTCCGCAAAAAATTTTACATACGTATTTTTTATTCTTCAGGTTTTCTGTGGACATAAACGTATTCTTACGAGGGCCGTGCTCCAACTCCACTTCTGGGGCATCACGTGGTATGTTTGTACGTACTTTCCTTATGACTTCTACTGGCTAGGAAGCATGTATCACTCCAACACCGCTAATAACCATTGAACAGGACTCTATAGGACGATTATGGCAGCTGGTCCTAACACCTGAAACCTTCTGAGATGGCTCACACTAAACTAGGAGAATGACGTGAAACAAGCGGCGCGGCAGTAGGCCCTATACATGTAGTCTGCGGCGGCAGTGATTGTTTGCCACAACGCAAATTAATACATATATCAAAAATTCATTCTTACCGTTATAACAATTATATATCATAGTTTCTATATGAATTTTTTCTGTTGCAATACACCAAACTGTTTTTTAGATTTTTGCCCCTGAAATATCACTTATTTTGTTGTGATAATAGGCCAAAACGAAGCAAAATATTATTTTGCTAACAAACGGTACATTATTTAAAAAAAATATATATCTGCTCAAATTGTGTATTATACGACTGTACACAGTCTCAAATTTTTTCAAAGCATTTTGTTAAAAAATATCCGAGTATTTGCAGTTGTTTGAAATAAATGAATGACCATGGCCATTTAAATCTACGATTCTCTATTTATGTTTTCTTAATCATGCTCAGAAACACAGCTCGGAGTTTACCCTAAAATGGCTAAATACTGCCGTTTCAAACTGCTGTCGCCTAAAATATACCAACCGAAAACCTAAACATTAAAAAATAGAGAAGTTTGCATTGGATTTTACTATGCACTTTGCGTAAATAAAATAGTAGAGTTACCGCTTAATATCCCACAAAAAAAAAAGCCAACGACTAAAAGATTGCGCGCCGCATATACATAAACGAAGCAGTTGTTGATGTTCGATCCCGTATAGGTTCTTATCGCTCCCCTATTTGTCCGGCCCCTATAGGCGGCATTTAGCGCGTGCTGTATACAGCTCTTTACCTGTGAGTGATAAGTAGGGCCCGGTAGTTTTCGCGAAAAGATTTTTTCAGCACTTTGCTTCAGTGTCTTACGTGCGCACCTGCATCTCTGCTTTGTGGTCACTGATTGGATGCCTTAACATACAACGTCTGGAAGTTAAACCCGCAAATCACAGACGTGATGAGTCACAGTTATCAATGTACTGATTGGCACCGTCAAATTAATAATAACTCTGCGCAAAAACACTCTGCCAATTATCATGAAGTTGAGCTGCAGGTGTGCACGTAAGACACTGAAACAAAGTGGGGCAAAAATCTTTTCGCGAAAACTACCGGGCCCTAGTGATAAGTATAGAGGAAGTACGGTGGCAAGGAGCGGCGCGTAGCAAGAAGCGAGTGGCAGCAATGTAGCAACAATTGTGTGCACTAGCATAAGAACTAGAGACAGCGTGGACGGTACATTGCGTGAGTGTGATTGAAGAGATTACTAGACTGGTAGGAAAAAAGATAAGTGGTTTTAATGAGAAGTTTCGAGAACAAATAATTAGACGTGTTAGTGGTTTCTTTACTTATTTAGTTGAGCGGAGCGCGTGACGTTGGGACTCGCATGGCCCTCGGCACAGTTTTTCTTGTTGCAAGCGCTCAAGAGAACTCGAAGCCGCCCGGCGTCCTCGCGGCGTCGCGGCGCGCACCCGGGTTGCTCATACCCCCACGTGATCTGATCCAAGGACACTGCCAGGCGGGGAGTTTGACTGGGGCGGTACATCTGTCAAATCATAACGCAGGTGTCCTATGGCTAGCTCAGCTAGGACAGAAACCTCGCTTGGAGCAAAAGGACAAAATCTGGCTTGATCCCGACACTCAGTTTGTGTTGGGACTGCGAAAGCACGGCCTATCGATCCTTTTGGCTTGAGGAGTTTTCAACAAGAGGTGTCAGAAAAGTATTATTATTAATAATGTGTTGTATAATTTGTAGGGCTGTACTTTGAATTTGAATATTTGCCATATGATCTGCTGTGCTGTATTAAAATGTTACTTGTAAACAACTAGGAAATTTAATTTAACTTTTTTTTTTTTTTCAATTCAATGTATGCAGGTCTTCCATCCCGATCGAACCAGATTACTCCCAGGAAAGTAACTTGTATCAGTATAAAACTCGAATGTTTTAAAGGTACGTTATGGTGGAATCAAAATAACGCGACGGAAATAAATAACAATATGTACTTGTCAGCCCATCATCGTCGAGGCTTCTGTGACGTCAGCGCTATGAAAACGGTGGATGCGACTTTTATCCAGCAATGTTCACTCTTAAGGGGCCCGTCTCGTTGCCATAAAATCACACTGCAGCGTGTTTGAAGAAAAAGTTTTACACCGAAACTAATACACGTGTGTTCACGCCGTTTCTCTACGAAAAGAACACACACTTCAGACGACTGCCCTTAAGTACTTTCAAGACAACACACGTATTAGAAAGCCCCTTTTAGGGCACGTCAAAATGGGTTAAAACGTGATTTTTAATCTGCTATAGCGGAAAATATACTAGCCGAATACATGTGAAACCACTTAAGGGTAGTGCATTGGACTTAAGTAAAGTGATTTCGTAAATAAAACAATAGGGTCACCACTTAAAGTCCCATAGGAAATTTGTTTTTTCGCGAAGACTGCACGCCTTAAGCGTAGAGGCGACGCACCGTTGTATAGCCCATACGACGTCGCCCTTAGCACCATACCTCACTCACACAAACACATTTGCCACGAGGCGGGCCCCTTAAGGCCATTCATTCTCTTTAGTTTATATACTTTTAGCGATATTAATATGTTACGCCTAAACGAGAGTATATATCAAAAATCTGTCTGGCAGTTTTGTTTAAAATCGTATTCTCCACATTAACTGATTTTTTCAAAGCAGTAAATACTATAGTTTTAGCGTATTATGCAACTAACAAAATTATGGTTAATTGATTTTTTTAGTCTAAAACGTTTAATTTCTTTCTTTGAAAAATCAGCTATCACTACAAAAAATATTTTAAACAAATCTGCCAGACAGATTTTTGATATCTGCTCTCGTTTAGGCGTAAAAAATAATAATCGGAACATCAGCAGAAACTAAAGTGTACGTTAAAAGTCAATATTACAAATGGTCTAAACTGATAAAAATAACGTCTAAGTAACACGAAAGAGCCAATCTGTAAATAATAAATTCTTTAGGTAACAAATGACACCGTGCATAGTGCTACCATTCCCTAAATTAGTATTATCAGTATTTGTGCAACATTGGAGTTTTTTTCCTTCAATTTTGTTGAAGATTTCAGAATCATACGTTACTACCCAAAATACGTAACGTACATGTTACATTTTCAGATAAACAGAGTTATAGAATAATATTGGTAAGGCTGCACTTAATACCATTGTTTTGAGTGTGGAGGATGAAACCACACCACACCTGTTCTCAGGTGTCAGGACTTATAAAAAGAAATATATGCCAAATTGTCATTAATAGATATGTTCTTTCATCTTACACACATTTTGTTTCTTCCAGTTCAAACTATTTGCAATATAATTTCTTCGTGAGTTACTACACGACGTTGTCAGTATTTTGTTTTATATTTCATTGTAACAGTGTGATTACCTGCTGTTCAAGGCCATCCTGTATAAACGATACAGATTTCAAATTGGGAAACAAAATTCTCCGTTTCAGTTTGCTGTCACTGTATGCATTTCAAAATAGTGTACAAATAAAACTAATTTTGAAGTCAGTTATCCACATTTGCGACCTTGATGACACAGTGCGCAGTACACTATCTTTGTATTTTACAAGCATTTGTAAATATAGAATAATATTTCCTTGTAAAATGTTTTATTTGTAAAGTTACATGTGAAATAAATTAAGGAAATTTGTAACCATCCAAATCCACGGGCTTGTCGGAAGTGATATACAGAGTCAATTTGTGGCCTTTGGTAAATATTTTGCTGAAATAAAATGAATATTCGTGTAAATGACGTTATACAAAATAAAGAACGTTTAATATTTGAATATGTAGGCCTATACTATAAGCAAATATTGACCATGTAAGCTGATTTGGTCTGGCGGTAAATTGCACCGTTAGATTGAGTTATTGAAGAGATTTTAGTCGGCACTTAACATCTAGGTCTGACATGACGTGAGTACGGAGCAGCGCCGGAATGAAGAAGCGAGGAAACAGGAGATCCCCGAGAAAACCCGCCGACCAGCGGCATCGTTCTGCACGATACAAAATTCCTGGAAACCGACATATACGAGTATCGAATCCGGGACGCCTTGGTGGGAGGCGAGTTCTCTAGCCACTGCGCCGAATGCGGTCCCGCACGGGTAGAAATGTGGGCATGTGGGTTCAAATCTCAGTGTGTTTATTAATTTATTTTTTACCTAAAAACATTTACACGTAAAATTATTAGTTTTTTTAACTGTTATTTTCCAAACAAATTCATTTTCATGACCTAATAAAATAAATAACATAAATTTTATTTCAATTTTTTTAACCACCTTTGTAGTTCTACAAAGAATTTGTTTGGCAAATATGTTTCCAATGATATTCCCTCGTAATAGTACAAAATACATTTGTTTCAAGTGTAGATGACAATTTCTGGGACAGTTGCACTATCTGTATAGTCCATCTCATTTAAGAATTCTTCTTTTTGACAGATGTTGGCATTTATTTTTACAGATGTTTCCGTGTAATTAAACAGTGTTTCCCTCTGCAACAAGTGAGTTTTGCACAAACACATTCAGCTGGCTCTAAACTATGCAGTACATAAAAATGAAAAATAATTTTTTTTCTTTATAAACGTGTGTACATGGTTTTATTCAGAACTGTCAAAAACTGGAATTCTTATGTGAAACAGACTATATTGTTGGCACCACGTGTCAGTACAGGAAGCCTGTATTATTGTTGCACACTTGCACCACGGAATTGAGCTGCAGTCACACACGGTGGCAGATAAGACATCCTCGTCTATGATGGGCTCACTTACTTCTCTCGCCTGTCATCCGCTTCTCACCTCTCCAGAAATAGAAGAGTTCACATTGACGTCAGTCAGACTGAAGGTCGCGCTGCTCGGGGCTGTGCTGGGGGGAAACAGCGATACTGTGGCGGAGTCTTGTTATGTTCGCCAGTGAACGAGACTAATAATATTACTATATACACTAAGATTTTCTTTGTAACATCATTCTTTTGTAACGTTTGTAAAGTTGGTAACACAGCAGATGAATTCCTTGCACATACCGACTATTCCTGCGCTGTAATTTCTTTTCTGTAAACATGACAAGGCAATTATTTGTAGTTTTACAAACGTTTGTAAATATTAAAAAAATTTCCGTGTAAAATTATTTGTTTATAAAGCTAAAAATGATTTTCTTCGTAAAAAATAATTCAGATAAAAAATTTGAAGTTTACCAATATCACGATTCGCCGGAAATTACATAGTTATACAAAACTCACATTCTACGGAAAGCATTTTTCTGGAATAAAGTGAATTTTAATATTGATAACATGCTTCCAAATTAAATAGTATATCACCGAACTGTACATTGAATGTATACAAATAAAAAAAAATATTCTGAATACAATGTGGCCTAGGGGTAAGTTGCGTAGTATCTAATAGCGGGATGCTGGTTCGAATCTGCGCGCCTCCGCAAAGCCTTTTTTGTATTCAAAATAATTCTGTGTAAAATATATGTATTCAAAAGATATTTAATAAATTTCCTTATTGTTTTTATTAAAGTAAAGTGGGTATTTAACATTTAATGTTTGTCCTTATAGCGGGCAAAGCCGCGGGTGACTGTTAGTTCAGAATAAAGATAAACTTCAATCATACCTCTACGACAATTCGAATCATGTCACACCTGTATGTGTGTGTCTCAGTTGTCTGCAACTCATTTATTACTTATATTATTATCATTATTTATATTTGAAAGAGTTGTGCTACGGGAATGCATGAATGGTTATAGTTTTTTGGACATACTCTATTGCGATGTAGATGTCTGTCAGAGAAAATTACAGCGAATAGAAACACATAATAAAGAAGAGTATGCTTTAGTCAGCAGGACATACAATACAAGATAAAATTTCATGAATGGAATCAGGTCAAATACAACAAGGGTAGTCAATTATTTTTTTGTTTCTTATTTTTCTTATTTGGCTGCCCTTGTTCACCCCTTTAAGAAAGAAAATTTAAGAATGCTCAAAAACAATTTTCGACATTTATATAAGAATCCAGTAGTGACGATAATTGGGTCAAACCTAAATCAACGATTCGTTTAAATACACAGTTCACTCCTTTACAGCGCTCAGAGGCCGAATATAGAAAATTCTTTAAATTTATATGGGGGTATTTTTCTAATATATATTTTTTTACCAGAGTTCTCCCGTTTCCCTTGTTCTCTCATTCCGCTACTACAGTGTACTCACGTCATTTCATTCTCACCAGCTCAAAACATCGCTGTTATACGATGACCAAAACTTCTCCCCTCTGTCTTCTTAGATGTGTTGCTGGCTATATGGCCCCATTATAGTTATTATTGCTCAGTCCTTCTCTGCCGCGATTCACGCCTTCTTGTACGATTTCTCCCCCTTATAGACGTCTAGGGTTTAGTGCACAGGAATATTTAGGCCCCGTCCCTTCCTTGGACCTCCACCAAAACAAACCAGTAAGGATACTGGTTTGTCGCGGGTGGAACAGTTGACTGTTTGCTAAGGCTTCAATGCAACATGTCCACGTCACTCCAGTGTGGCACGCAGTCAGTCGTTCCTGGTTGCATACTTAGAAGGCTATGTCACTTCTCTGTGAAATCAAATATTGAATGATTACCCTTAAGAGTGCGTGGTAGATAAATAAACGTTGAAAACATCAATTGATTCCTACGCTTTTTTCGAAGCCAATATGGACAAAATACTCAATGACAATCCTAGATATTGGTATTTGCCAACTTTATGAGTAAATATTAATCCAGAATTACTAATTCGTTACGCGTGATCTCTTGCGCTGCATTTAAATGCACGAGATTCTGGCGTCAGAGATTGTGTCTCAAAAGTTCTTAACACTGGAAACAAATATGTTTAAAACGTTGGTTAAAACTATTGTCTGTGATTGCTATTGTTTAATTGGCTTCAAGAAACCTACAGTTATAGATTAATGTTGCCAGCGTTGAATTATGTACCATGCCCTCTTAAACAACGAGCGTTAGACAGTATTTTGCAAAATATATTTATTTTTTTGTAATTTTCCCGCCATTTTATTAAGTTTTGTCACAAATAGCAAATTATTACTGTCACAAACAAACACCCCTTCCCCTCAAATAAGGGCGGTGCCACTTCCTTTCAACATGATTGAGGTGTGGTAAATATATAAATCCTTCACATTATATTTTATTTTTGATAAACATGAAATGTTGGCAAAGCCTGGAGGCAAAGTAGTTTTATGCATTAAACGAGGATGACCACCCTTGTTACTTTCACGAGGGAAGAAGGTTTGAAGTGTGATATCTTTATAGGTTAAAGAGCTCTGAAGAAAAACGTTAAAGACCTGCAGACGTTAACCACATTATATTCCAGTGCAGAAATATGACCGGAAGAGATACATTCCTTGCCTCATTAATGTCTAGTGGCATAACTCCACCCCTGGAAAACCATTATGTTACAATTAACATCACAGTACATGATGCTACTTTACTCCTTCCTATAAAGCGATCAATTATTTCTATAACATGACATTTTCGAATCCCTCCCTCACGTGGGACACCGTCATTCATCTGTTTGTACACCCAAATACATTCCCATAACAGCACTTCTTTCGCACCAATTATTTTTCTATCCAAGGCAATTTGTGATTTTGCATTCCGCTACACTCATTTCGGTCACACAACTCTGCAAATATATCCACTACACGTCATATAACAACTTCCTCTGTATATGCTTATACCACTGCAGACTCATCATCCCAGCATCCATGTCGTTCATCGTGGACCACAGCATTCTACGGACCACATCTCAAGAATGTGCAATGTGATTCATCTCACACTTTCTGAAAGCGCCCGACACAACTGAATGTCTTACCGCACAATCTAACTTACCAGTAGTACTTATGGCTGTACGGTCGCCGAAGGCCAGCAGAAGATGTGAAGTTAAATGTTCTCAACATTTACACATAGGGTCGTAACTCCAAGACATTTCCGGTAGTTTGTCATAATAGTAATACCGTTCTTAACATGATTTTCAAGATCTCACATCTCCCTTAATATTTACTTGGCTGAAAAGCATCCCATACAGTATTTACTTTTACTTTAAAAGGCATAATCTCCCGAAGGAAGGAAAATTAACAACATTCTGAGTATGTGGACATCGTCGTAAATGGTTCAGTTTTTCGGGGCCTCTGTCGGTATGTTTGTGCGTTATTTGCTCGTGATCGTTCTGGAATTTTCTGGATTTTAGATTCCTTCTGTTGGCCATGGGTGTAAAGCCATCAATTGCGTAAAAATGAATACAGTATGCGGAGACGACTTTTAATAATGCAATAGAATAATATGTTACAAAAACCAGATTGTAGAAAAAATTGTGCTTATGAAGAATTACTATGCCAAATAATGAGCACAGAAAGAATCACCCTGAAACTTGTACGTATAAACTGTAGTTCACTTACAAGTTATAAAATACATTCCCAGAAAAAAGTGTCGGTCTCTTGCGGTTTCCTTTCGTTGCGGATAAACGCGACGCGAAATATAAAATGGTGATTGGTAAAATTAAAGTAGGAATAGTAGTAGATGCACATGTCTTCGAATACATACGAGCAGCCATTTACTGAACCACCAGAGTACTGCCGAGCACTGCCGAGCACACCCGAATCAACCCGAGGTTGACAATCGTCTCGGCCTCTTTATGTCATTAAAACGTAAGTGCGCTCTACTTGTATCCTGAGGTAGATGGCCGATACTCTGTAAAGCGAATCGAATAATATTTCCCTTCTTAAAAGATTAACTAAGGAAAATAAGGAAAACAATAAATAAATAAAGGCGACTATACATCGCGGGTTGCGTAGTGTACAAGGAAAGTTATCACATTAGGCCTATTGTTGTGTCAACTCAAGTAGTATCTATTTAGGTTCTGTTGAGGGATTGGTGTAGGTCATTCGGGATAAAGTGACCACTAAAAATTTAACCTTTAAAAAATATCACTAACTGTTACTGCATATAATTCAACATTACACATAGTCCCCTTACTGGTTGCATGGTTGGCAGCGAAATTACGCGATATAGTTCTGTGTGTTTCATACTTAAATACAGCAATAGAGAAAGAAAATCAACCGAAATCGACATAATTGTATTTTATATCATTAATAAACTTAATTTTATTAAACTGTGTAGATCCATACTGACTACACAATTAATTTTACACGCGCAAACATCAAGTGATGTGTCCAGAGAGGTTAGATATGTTCCGTCGTTAGCCGTTAAGAGCGGAAAGATACGAATTGGCTGGAAATAGAACTTTAGCAGGGCTATTTTTTAGTGCTCACTTTATCCCGAATCACCTATAGTTGGAGCTGAACGTTTTCCTTGTACAGTAGGTAAATCTAAAATATATCATCTATGATGTATTAACGGTTCATGTATAGGAGGGCACAGAGTCAACGTCGTGCCAGACTCTGTACTTACGTGCAAACCATGCCTATATAGTAATATTAGCGCGCAGTTTTTAAACTGAGTTGTAGTGAAGTTAGCACCTTCTTGTTTTACGTACGTGACAGTTAAAACTTAATACAACAGTAAGATTATCCGGTTTAGAACAACATCATTTCGTCACATAACAGGGACTTTGATTCAAACAACTATCCCAATGGTAATAGCCATTTTATGAAAAGGCGTCTAGAATTTTTCAGTTAGTGTCGACTCCTATAGCAGTTCACAAACAGGCCTAAGGTTAATAAACACAGCGCGAGGAGCCAATTTGTTTTCATCGAACTTTTTTTCCAATGAATATGTTAAAGGCCACGGGCTTCTATTTACGTTAATTTTTGCGAATATTTTCTTTTAAATCCCAATGAAACAGATACCGTAAAATTGCCATGTAGATGTGTTGAAAATCGTTTTTACTATGTGGCGTAATAGTTCCGAAACAAACTGTATGTAATTTTTGCTACTTGTTGATGAAATTAAACTAAATTAAATTTTATAGCTAGCTTAAGTTAGCTAATTTATTAATGATGAAAAATAGGCTACACAGTGAAAGTTATTTTAAACTAATCTGTTTAACGGTTTTACGATATGTGATCCGTTTTAGGATTAAAAATAATACTAATAAAAATTAAATAAATAGTAACATTTAAAGGGGATTGATGCGTGTTACTCATTTTAAGTTGCATAACATGTCTTTCAAATTTTAGCAATTATTTATATTAATTTAAGAACCCGTTTTTTAATATTTTACGGCAACTACGAAAAGTAAAGTATTAAAATTAATGTGGTCCTTTATTATGATAACAAAGGCGATAATTCTAGTAATATTTTGAGGTACATAGAATCAAATTAATAATAATTTCGCGTGAAGATTGTAAAATAACTATAAAATAATTTTATCACAAAAATGAACATTTTCTATACGAAACATTGATTCGCTCTACGCAACTATTTATAGGTCTAATCAGTAATATCAGTAACTGAAGCCATTAAGAAACGCTTTTGTTGTCATTATTTTTACTAATTGATAATGATTTGACATGGAACACGTGTTTTGAAGCGGGCGTTCTGAAAGAGTGCATGAACTTACGAATCGTCACTGACACATGAACACAGTTGCGACTACCAGTTTTGTTTTGTTGTCGGGACACGTAACTTCAATCAAGTTTTCCATGCACCAATACCCTTAAGAAAAATCATAAACAATTAACTGGACGTTTAGGCAAATAACGATGAAGTGTTCGTGAACTCGTGTAAAGAACGTTTCCTACTACTGAAAGTATTAAAAAAAAATTTAAAAACGTTTATTTCCGTACTCGTTCATGATCTTACGAACTATTCAAGAGTCGTTTATTAATCACAGTTTTAACTATGGATGTGTGATTTCCTGAGAAGAAAATATTCTGCGGCACTGTTAGCCGCTAGATTGTTAAGTAAGAACATACCTAACAAACTGTTGTTAGTTTAACGGGAACAGACTTTGCCAAAGACCAGCGAGATTTGTCTCAGAGTGTTCCTGTTTCTCCCGCCGTTACATTTCATTCGAAGCTATACACCGAGTAACGAAAACAGCTCTAATGGACGTCTATAGTCTCATATCGTATGCATGTCAATCTCATCTTAAAAAGGTTCACCTCTCTTGTTAAACTTATCCGTTTACGTTTGATAAATGAAGCGTGTGACGAATTAATCTGCACTGTATGTTAATAGAAACATTACATTTTACGATAAAGCGCGTATTTATGGTCTAAATTGGTTCTAGGCGTTATTTAATCATTATTACATGGTGAGAGACAGTTACTTTCTTATATTTAATTACTTTAATTATGTCATAATTACGGTTTAATGTTTCTAATGCAACGTGCGTAGTGAAAGGTAATGTAATCAGCTTAGTCCCAATTGAAATATTTTCAAATAAATCTCGCCAAATTTGAAATCACGAAGAAATTAATAAAAATTCAGCACGCTTAGTGACACAGACTCTTAAAAGTGGCATAGAAGTTACTTGTTTTGTTTTATTTGTCTGCGGACTGGTTAGCGGCCTTGTTGTGCCAGGCAGTGGGGAAAACAAAAGACAAGAGAGCGCGCAAGTCGTTATCTCACGGCCACGCGTTGTGGCTGAATTTTTTTTGGACGTACAAGCTGCTCCTAGAGCGACAGTTTATTAACGACGCTGGACCGCACCACACCTCAGATACGGTACGTCTTATCTCGTTCTCTTTCTTTCACTCTCATAGCGGTAACTACTATACACATATATCTGCGTTATTCCCCACCATACTTGCACGAGAAATGCATTCATCGCATAAATACATCTCTTCAATTCTTTAAATAAAAAATAACGGCTTGGAAATAAGCATCAAAATAGTACTTAAGTGTTACAAAACGCAACCACATATTTAAATAATTATATTAATTTGTTTGGTAATCGTTTTAAAAGGAAAATATAGTTCTTAGAGTTCTTTCTCGGTGCATTTGTTTTTGTGCCAGCAAAATGCACCAACAATAGTTTCCGAGAAAAAAAATTGTAAACATAAAGTACATTTGCTATCTTGTCAATTACACAGCCAGTAAAATGCTGTGACCCTGGATTTGATGACACCCACAAAAGCGGCGATTATCGTAACATTATCAGCTGTTTACAGCAAGTGTCTCATCAACAATACCAATGTACTGTTATCGGTCGCGCCCGTGATACACTTGTGAGTGAGCAAATACCAGGCATTTACAAAGGCAATGTTGGTATCGTACTGACGTATTTAATTACGGAAGAATATATAGTTCCATTAGTTTTTTTTTACTGAGCTATGAAAGTTTTATTTTGTTTTCATTTTACAGTAATAATTGTTCGTGCTCTTCATCTAGTTAGTGTACGTGCGAAAGTGCAATACACTGGCAGAGCTTCTAACTGCTTCGTAAAGAAAGTTCTTGGTAAGGTATTTAAAAGTGTCGAATATTTTATGACTGAAATAAGCAATACAACAATACGACGCAAAATAATTCGCCGTGTTTCAGCAATAGTTACTCAATTTCCACCAAGTGATAGAAATATGAGAAGGATTATGTGTAAAAACAGTACCTATGTTGAGAGTTGCTATGTGACATTGAAATTTTCAACCTGTTGACCGAATAATACATTTATTTAATTTTAAACTTTTTGTACGGTACCGAGTGCTTATTTAAAAATGATGGCCTTCCGACATTTTTTTGGTATGTTGTCATAGCACAGAAACGATTAAATACATTTAAAACAAAGTTTGTATATTGGTAGTATTGAGAAATCATTATCAATATCAGTATCAAGATATAGCAACTCCTGAAAAAATGAAAAAAACTGGTGTGTCTTATCATGATAGCATGGGTACTTATGTAGCCCTTGTTAGTTTTATATTTGTTCAGGCAGTTTGCATGCCGGGTTATTAAAAATTAATAATATTTCAAACTTGATTTCTAATTAAGTATAAACATATTTAGGGTGCGTGATTTTGAATGCACTCAACACGATCACCATTTTGTTGTGCGACACAAATACCAAAACGGTAGTCTATTACTTTTCAAACACAATTATCTGGTCACGGACAACTGAATTAACAACTTCGACAATTCTATTGTTCTATATTGAAAAGTATCATAAATATGTGGTACAAAGGTATTTTAATTTATGCACCTCTAGATATAAATATACCAGCAGTTAAAACCACGGTCGTAGAAGAACAGGTCTGGACACTCGCCTATCTACCAATGCATTTTGCTTGACCCCCTTGTTGTTTGGCTGTAGTTCGTCAAGTTACCGAGAATGTTGTGTATCTTTGGCGCTGCAGTCAGGACGGTCGAGCTCAAACTCCGCCCACTTCCCTCCCACTAAGATAAACAATTTATCAAAACGTATTTTTTTATCAATTTATGAAATACTTACTTCGCTCACAATTTTAAATCATGGCTGCAGAAATTTTTATTTACTTTATAATGTTAACAATGAAAAAAAGTGTGCGGAGTTTTGAGTCCGGCCGCCCGAATAGCAGTGCCAAACACGCACACATTCTCAGTAACTTGTTGAACTACAGCCAAACAACAAGGGGTCAAGCAATAAACATTGGTAGATAGGCGAGTGTCCAGACCTGTCTTCTACGACCGTGCTTGAAGTGCAAGGACGGCCAGTAACTTCGCATTTGTAACCATCTCATAACTTTTTATTCCACTTGTAAAATGTTTATGACAAGGTCAGTCTTCGTTGAACTGACTTGAAAAAATGTACCTACTCTTCTCAAGGTGAAGCAAATAAAACAACCTCTTCACTTTCTTGCAAACAAACACCAGCGACGTTATATGCAGTGATGTTCAATATGTGTCTGTACTTTTCTTAGATTGTTAGAAATTAAGATTTGAAACAAGCTCTTTCTTTTTTTAAGAACATGTTTTCTTCTGTTTGTGACATGAATATTTTAATGCATTTAAGAACCACAGCATTCAGATTACATTATATTTCAAAGTTTACTTCTGAAGTCATTTTAAAATAAATTATTTGTTCACAAGTATAGACCACGGCCGTAGAAGAACAGGTCTGGACACTCGCCTGGAAACTTGACCATTTTGTTGTTTGGCTGTAGTTCACCAAGTTACCGAGAATGTGTGCGTGTTTGGCGCTGCTATCAGGACGGCCGGGCTCAAACTCCGCCCACTTCCCTCTCACTTTTTATCAAAACGTATTTTTTTTTATCAATTTATGAAATAATCTCTTCGCTCACAATCCTAATTTGTTTTAGATAAATCTTCGATATCTATCGAACTCGTCGAAGTATTCAGTTTACTTCCAGGACGATGATTGCGTAAATAGCAACGAAACGGTTGAGGGATTTTTCTAAATTAGATCTCCCAGTACTCTAAAGGAATGATTTAGGTTGTTACTGAATCATTGATTTAGCTTCGACTCAACGGGGTTGGATACTCGTACAAATGTAAAATGTGTGAAATTAAGATTTTTGGAAATTAGACCCAAAGAAGTGAAAAGGCGTAAAATTTGTTTTCGAACAGTCTATGACCAGTAGAGATATTGAGGTATTGTTAGCATAGGAATGATGCTTCTGTAAATATATATATATATATATATATATATATATATATATATATATATATATATATATATATATATAAAGATATATGTGTTTTTATCATATGAGATAATTTTAGAGGGGAAACTTAACTTTCAAGATAGGCGATTCGAAAATGATTGTACGACTAGTGAAAATTATTTTATAAGGGAGTTTTATTCTACAATCGATACGTATTATTGAACAATCTCGATGTGCTTAGGGAATTCATAATTTTAATGAATACTTTCAACGTTATGTGGTGCAGTTTTTTGTAGCTGCAGTCTATGGTTCGGGAAGTTCTAGGCTCGAATTCCGTGTAAGGTTGTGCAAACGTGCATTTCTGACACTTAAGAACTGCAAGGCTGATGAAATTAGTACCAGTTGGATGAAGTCGTTCGAAGGGGCAAAGACGGATTATCTAACCACTGAAGTGCCTCCACAGCATCAGCCCACATATCGTACCATATTACAAGATTACCCTCAATGATGGTACCCCAGTTACCTTTCAGTGAAACCTTAACCCACAATAACTCCGTAATGACACTTAACTTCAAGTGAAGGTTGAAAAATTCACCGCACAGTCACCAATGTTTGTGCTCGGGGAAAATAAGTCTTCAATCACGTAAACTACGTATTTCATTCGATTACCCTATCACATTTAAAAGACTGCACTAATTATCCTTCAAGGTCAATTTTGCTGTGCAAAGGGAATTCGTAGTGGCAGGGTTTGCTCAACTAGTAACTTGGTTATTCTAATTGTTAAGTTAATAATCTGGTGTACAAAGAGGCCCTTCAATGACTGGATTTGTTTGTATGGACATACTCCATTGCGAAATAAATGACTGTCACAAGAAAACTAAAAGTAAAAATAAGACAAGAAAACATAAATAAGCAGAGTATGCTTTAGTCATCAGGATACATACACAACATGAAATTCCAAAACTGGAACCTGGTCAGATAAAACAAGGAAGAAAAAGAAAAAAAAACCTAGGTTGACATGCGACACAACGATGAGACGAAACAAAAACACAAACAGAATTACAGCAAACGACACAACGATGAGACTAAACAAAACACAAAGATGTCGAACACAAACAGAAAAAACGACAGACAACACAAACGATGAGACGAAATAAAACACAGTAGTTTTCCAAACAGTCAGTATGTAACGACGTTTCGGGAACTGGAATCTGTTCCCGTCATCAGGTAAACACACAGGGTTCAGTCGCACTCGTGTTCTTGAACCCTGTGTGTCTACTTGATGACGGGAACAGATTCCAGTTCCCGAAACGTCGTTACATACTGACTGTTTGGAAAACTACTGTGTTTTATTTCGTCTCATCGTTTGTGTTGTCTGTCGTTTTTTCTGTTTGTGTTCGACATCTTTGTGTTTTGTTTAGTCCCATCGTTGTGTCGTTTGCTGTAATTCTGTTTGTGTTTTTGTTTCGTCTCATCGTTGTGTCGCATGTCAACCTAGGTTTTTTTTCTTTTTCTTCCTTGTTTTATCTGACCAGATTCCAGTTTTGGAATTTCATGTTGTGTATGTATCCTGATGACTAAAGCATACTCTGCTTATTTATGTTTTCTTGTCTTATTTTTACTTTTAGTTTTCTTGTGACAGTCATTTATTTCGCAATGGAATATGTCCATACAAACAAATCCAGTCATGCACTCCCATTGCACAGTTCTTTCAAAGATCAGGCCCTTCAATCGAAGGAAATAATATATGCTATGAGTAATACACGTGAGCAAAGCTGCAAGCAGACTGATAGTTTCTATACATAATAGAGAACACTGACTGACTGATAGTGAATGAATGAAAGAAGGAAAGATTGACTAACATATCAAACTGCAGCCCAAACCGCTGCGGACCTAGAAATGCGGAATTTGTTGTGTGGGTTTCCTTTAGGTCGTAGACGAGCACTAAGAAGGGATTTTTCGAAATTTCTCCTCTAAAGGGGTGAAAAGGGGTGAAATGTATTTTATAAGATTCGTCTACATAATTCAAACCTATCGTCAGACTTTTACTTTAATAAGGGTTTTTCGAAATCCGACCTTTAAAGGGGTGAAAAGACCTGAAATGTGTTTTCAATTAATAAATTATATCTATCAAACCCTATGTGATACAGAGTTGTTTTTTACTTCAAAATTATGTTGATGTGAATACATAAAAAGCTAGTTTCCTCGAATTTTCGATATTCGACTCATTAGGAGTAGGGGGACTTATGTTTTTTTATTAATCGTCTGTATAGTTCGAACCCAATGGGCTATTGTCGTGAATTTTACTTCAATTACATACGTTATATAACACGCAGGACCTCAAGACATTTCGAAAGTCTTTAATTAAAGGGGGTAAAAATACGCGAAATGTGTTTTCGATTATTCTTCCATAACTATCGAACCAGTCGAGATATCGAAGTGCTGTTTGCTTCAAAATGATACTGACGTAAAAATCGAAAATGTATTCCAGGATATTTTTTAAATTCGACTCCAAAGACGTAAAAAAAAAGTTAAAATATGTTCTCGATTCGTGATCGATATATATCGACCTCACTGAATTTTTATATATTGACACGATCATTGCTTAAGATAGCTTACGATTAACGTTTACTTAAATACTTGAAATGTAGTTTATTAATTTTTCGAAATTTGACACCTAAGGAGGTGAAAAATTATGAATGAAACGTGATGAAAGGTGTTTTCAATTAATCGTCTATATATTTTAAAATCAACGGACTGCAGTAACGGTTTCCACTTAAATTTGACGATCAGACAATAGGCTTAATTGTCTATACATTTGTTATTTTTTTCCTAAATGCAAACCCCGAGGGGTCAAAAGATGTGGAATGTGTTTTAGATATATCCATAAATGCTATTGAACCCGTAGAGATATAGAGTTGCTTTATGATTTATGATGATAAATACGCAAATGCCCGTAAACAGATTTAAGATATTTTCTAAGTCCGCTATTGTAACTGCGAAGGTATCAATAAAGGTTTTTAATGAATCGTGGTTTACTCTTTAACCCAATGGGTTGTGATTTTCACATCAATTGGATTTTTTACACGTAATGGTAAGATTTTGCGAAGTTCGTTCACTAAAAAAGTGAAAAAGTGCAAAATACGTTTTCATTCGCCCCACGATATCTACCCAACCAGTTTAGATATTTATATGATTTTTGCTTCAGAATAATGCTTAAGTAAATACGAAAAATAAATAGCTCAGTTTTTGATATGAGTGAATAACTCTCAAATACCCAGTTGGAGTGCGAGGGGTGTCTTCTTTGTAAACCTCTCAAAGCAGATTATCCAAAAAAAGCAAGTACAGCATTAGATAAGTAATTTATGGGAAGTTAACATTCTACAATTATACCATTATATGGTTGTACAACCTCTATGTGCCCAATGATTGAATATTTTATTTATTTTTAATTAATTTTGGTTCCTCATGACTTTCTGAAATCATTCTAGTACAATGTTTCTGGAAATAGGCCATGGTCGATTCATTTCGTATTCATTGTTCTCTGAGCCAATGGTCCTGTATCTAATGATCTCGCTGTCGTTAAGTCTCACTACCTGCCTATCATTTAACAGAGTGAAACCAAACTTGTCTGCTAAAGTGTGCAGTGTTAACCTATATTTTTTTAATATTCTAACGACTTTGAAAGGCATTGCCACGTCAAAATTTACGAGTACCACTGAAAAAAATACTTATTAGTCACTGCAAAATATTTTGTTCAAACGGACCTTACCAAATTTTTTTGTAGTGGTTACAAAATTTTTTGTAGTCACTGCAAAACTTTATTGTGGACAGCAAAATTTTTTTGTGGTCACTACAAAACAATATGGTAAGGTCCATTTTAACAAAATATGTTGCAGTGACTAATAAGTATTTTTTTTTTTCAGTGTAGGCCTACATATATTGGAACAGAAATCATTTGACGGTCACCTGTAAATGAGTTAAATGTGTTCTGCAGAATTGATTTTTGAAACAAAAGAAACGAATCTTTAATTATTTTTAAAATTACCTTAGAATTGATTCAAGGTATACGAGCTAATAGTAATGCCGGATATTATGTTCGTTAACGAGACAGTTCCGCGCGGGTAATGTTCGGTTCAATGAAATTGTTCTTCGTTTCTGTGACGTAACGAGAATTATCTCTGTAAGAGTACATGACCGCCAATATGTTTTTTTTTTTTACTTCGGGAACTGGATTGATAACCTTATCTGGAATCAGAGGGAGTGAGAGGAAGAAACAGAAAAACAGATTGAAGTTATGAGTGGTACGCACAAAAAGACCAATAAACATTTACTTTAAAAAAGCGCTAGCAATCTCTGTTTATGAAAGGGTTCACTGACTGACGGGCTGACTGACAGAAATAACATGCCAAAACCAAACTTGTTGACCTAGGAACGTGACATTTTTGGCGTTAATTCCTTTCAGGGTGTAGGTAAGCACTAAGAAGTCATTTCAAGTTCAGGGCGCGGTCTACCGCAATTTTCATCATCATTATTTTATTTTTTATTTGTACCACATATTTTTCTTCTTATTTTAGTCACAAAATGTGACTTTTAGTTCTTATGATAATTTTTTATCTCTCATAGTTTTCATGTAATGGCTTGTTAAAGTCATATTTTGCATGTTTCCGTTTTAACGACTACACTAAAACCAACTGATATACCAATTTAAAAAAATCACAGTGGATTAAAACATTGCAGACTGCAATGTCATGCTCATAAAAATAAAGAATAACAATTATTTGAATTTTTAAAAAATGCTTAAAATGAAAATAAAAATTTAAAAAATTAATTTTTTTTAAATACAAATAATTTTTATTCTTTATTTTTATGAACATGACATTGTAGCCTGCAATGTCTTTATGCACTGTGATTATTTTTTATTTGGTATATCAGTTGGTTCTAGTGTAATCGTTAAAACGGAAACATGCAAAATATGACTTTAACAAGCCATTACGCGAAAACTATGAGAGATAAAAAAATTTCATAAGAGCCCAATTTAGTCACATTTCGTGTCTAAAATAAAAAAAAAAAATATGTGATACAAATAAAAAAATGGTGATGAAAATTGCGGTAGATCGCGCGCTTAACTGACAAACTCAATTGTAGGGAGTCCTTATTTTTGCAAAATATTTTTTGCATCGGTTTGTTTCAGTGCCTTGTGTGCACACCTGTAGCTCAGATTCATGGCCACAACGTCGTGGAGTTCTGCCCGCTAATTACAGCTGTGTGGTGTCGCAGTTACCTTGTTCTGGTTGGCTCAGTCAAATAAGTGACGCCCCTACGTAAAGACACTGCCAATAACCACGAAGTAGAGCTGAAGACGTGCACGTAAGACATTGAAACAAATAGGTGTGAGAATCAGAGCTCCCTACTCATTTGCTTTAATCGGTAGTTATCTCCACTTCGTCAGACCTGTACTTCCGAATTTGTAGAATTGGCAGCTTATGCCTGCTCGTACAAATGAGGCGGTTTTACTGAGGTTAGATAAGTTTCCTCAGTCTCGTGACCAGGTTTAGTCTATCACCAAATTATATATCCGCGGCTGCAACCAATTTAAGGTTTTAAGACGGAGGGAATTAAAACTAAACCTGCATATATTTTAAACATTCAATTAAATTCGAATACCGCAGTTATGTTCGTGCTTCTTTTTATCGATTTTTAAACTACTTGTATTCAGTTTTACTTCGCTGTGGTGTTTGGTGTACTGTTCACAATTTTTTCCCCTCACTACTTGGCATGTTTCGTCTGGTAACAGCAGCTCATCGTGCTCATGTGCAGGGTAACCGAGAAACCGGTCTCGTGAGATGACCTCCCAGGATAATCTTGTGACTTAATGTAACCGCCAGTATTTGCTCTCTGATAACAAATGATGTTTCATGTTCTTAGAATGGGCATGACAACCTTAGTTCCCTCTCTCGCCTCACTATCGCTTCCCGTGTACTCCACCTCGGCTGAAACAACCACCATGAGTACAACTGGACTGCTTTCTGGGTTTCAACGTACGTTCAGCACACCAGAAGATCATTGGATCTTCCCTGTACGTGGAGCTGTTATCCTTTTCGACTGAGCCAATAAGAATTCCGCTATTGTAATATTTTATGCCTGTTATTGGTCTGTAGGCAGCTTCAGAGTATCAGACGTATCCCAATCGTACATGTTGGAGAAACTACAGTGTTTTCAAGGGTACGTTGTCACAAAACATTGTCGTGATATACCATCATCTCTAACCATGAGACATGGCACGAACATCATCTGATTTGCTACCCAACAAGCCTTACAAAATATATTTTCGGTGTACAGGCACTGTACGTAGAATGCGTAATTTTGCTGAACCATAATTACGTTTTGTCCTTCTATGTCAAATAACAACATTGCAGTCATTTGCACTAGACTCTCTTAGTTCATATATTGACTGCAGATTAAATATGTTTTTTTTCCCCGGATTTGTGTCTGTAGCACATCTACTTCAGCACTATTGAAAACAAATCCTGATAACAATCCCAGTCCTAATTGGCTTATGATTATGTGAATACTCGCCCTGAATTTTTTCCAGTGATAACATATACATAAAATACAGTTCGTTTTCTTAATATATTTTCAAAAGTTTGATAAAAATAGCAGACAATTTAACATTGTTTTCTTTGTTTCAAACGTACTAGACGGAATACCATTTCACACCATCAGATAATAACTGATTTCTTCAAATATTTTAGTTGAATACTGAAAACTCTTTTGTAGCACTATGGAATATTATTTTGATAAGATTCACAGCGTAAACGCGAAAGAAATTAAAAAAAAAAAAAATTCAAACAACCTCAAAAATAGTAACCAAATGTAAATACTAGTGTCTTCAAACATAAAAAAACTGATTATAAAAAACGATAGTGTACGTTTTACGTGCTATTTTGGTTGTGTGTTTTCATGGCGTATAAGGCGATTGATTCCAGCATATTTGCAAATTATGTTTGTAGGTGAAATTAAAAAAAAAAAAACAAAGGAAATGTAGCACACATTAAAAAAAAGTTTCTACGGACTTCAATGCATACAATAGCTTGAAAGATGAAACAACCGCAATTATGAAGTCAGTTTGACGTTATCTATAAAAACTTCACTTGAAGAAAATTTATACCTCATGATAAATTTAAACCCATGTTGGTAGACGTTTGAAGCATGGACTTTATGCACTGAGAAACCTAATGCGCGTGCAACTTTCACGCACTATAACTTCTTTCGCGTAACGGGACAGTTTAACTTAATGAATAGTTTCTTATGTAACATATGATTTACTTGATAAAACAGATATTCCAAGGGTTCAAAATCAAATGGGAACTTTGGCTGCTCCCAAAGTGTCTTATTTCAGTCGTTCCAACTGTCACTTTTTTGACCAAGGGCATCATTTTAGGTTTTTGTTATGGGGGGGGGGGGATAATGATATTTATTTTTAAATGAAACAATTATTGCAATGGTCAGCTTAAGTATAAAATTTTTATTATTAAGCATATGCTAATTAGAAACTTTAATAATAAAACTTAAGTTTTATGTGCTCACGTACACAACGAAAGTCCACTCACTGTCCACATAAATGACGTCCCTGCCTTTTTCATCAAGAATTTGAATTCAGACAAGATATGACCTTGTTTGTGGCCGGAAGATGTCTTTTTATCGCATCCCACAGCGGCGATTTAGGTTTTATTCCGGGAAAGGTGTCCCGATTTTCGAATGTGGAAAACATGGCGGACTTTACTGTTGGCGTCTGTTTATTTTTCTCGAGGATTCTCCCGTTTACTTCACCTTAGCATTCCATTGCTTCACCATGATCATCTCGTGTCAACCTTACTTACCAGCGCCCAAGACCGAGTTGTTTGAGCGCTGACTAAAGTCCCTTCGCTCAGTCACTCGAGAGTCGAAGTTCCTTTGACTAGCGTCGAGTTCAGACAGTGTTTAAGAAATAACTAGATGTTAATGAGCTATTTTCTGTCAATTATCGTTTGACTGTTAGATACTCCAAGGCTGTCACAAGTCCCAGATTTTTCCATTACTTCCGCACCAGATTACAAGAGGTCGGTTTGCGTCCTCCACCCAAAAGTACGAAGCTTCAGAAGATATCGCATTGAACTTTGGTTCTTTACATTCGTATGGTTAGGTTGATTCGCATGACGCACTTAACGGTAGCAAATAGTTCTTGGTTAAGATGCTGTATTTGGAAACAATTTTAAATTCATGCTCAGTGTACATTATTTAACGAAATACAAAAAGTAGCATTGGTATGTATACATAATTTCCATACGTGCGCTGATTAAGTGAAACTGTAAATTAAAAAAAAAACATATTTAATGGTGGCATTGACAATTATGAACATATTTGTGTGACAATGCTGCGGTTTTAATAAGTTGTTAAGTTATGAAACACAAGTTTCTTTATTCACAGCCAACACAACTGTCACTAAAGATTAGAAGGAAAAATTACAATTGAAGAATGACAACCATAAGCTTCATTATTTCCCTTTATCTTTACCTTTCCGGCTTCCTTACACGATGACATATTCCTCGTGTTGTCCTTTTATGTTCATTCTAGCAGCCAGTGCGCATAATTAACTGTTGGTACATGGAGTCACATTGCTGAACACATATTCAATGTTTGCGCGGATTGCCTGAGGATAACGTGGTACTGGGTTGAAACTCTGTTCCTCTCTCATATCACCTTTACCTTATTTATCAATAAGCGTCACGCACACACGCTGTCAGATCTGAGCTCCTAGTAGGTTCGGGAAAGGAAATTCTCGAACACAGCCCTTTTATAAAATTCAAGTGTTCCTTGAGAAACGCCAGATTACAGCGGCAAATGTGTAAAGCGAACCCATCCCGCTAGAAATTTTTTTTTCTCAAAATTCAACCAATTTATCTAAAAAATAAAAAAGTCTAATTCATGCTAGCGTCTCCTTGAATAAAATATTGGCCTAACTGACACATCAAAAACTGGACACAACAGCCCACACATTTATCTTTTAGCAATATAGGGATACTTGCAGATATTGGCCAGACCTTCCCACTAAATAAACAGGGTGCTGGAATGCTTGTTGATTTTCCTATTCAATAGCACATTACGCTCGTTTGACCACCATCAGCCATCAGTGCTGCATGGATTCAAATACAGGTTGGCCAGTAAGCGAACACAGTACTACACGAGTGCACGACAATCTGGCGCTATTAATTCATACAAAACTTATACTGCACTAGCGACAGTGGTTCCCAGACTAATTTTTTATGACTGGAAGCTCTTCGGGAGTGGTATATAATTCAACGCTAAAAGCATTAATCTATAACAGTAGGTTTCTTGAAGCCAGTTTGCCAAAATTAAAACAATAGCAATCCTAGACAATAGTTTTAGCTAACGTTTTAAACAAAATTGTTTCCAGTATTACGAACTTCTGAGGCACAATCTCTGACGCCGGAACCTCGAGCATTTAACTGCGGCGCAAGAGATCACGCGTAACGAATTAATAATTCTGGATAAATATTTACTTATAAAGTTGGAAAATACCATTATTTAGGATTGTCATTGAGTATTTTATCCATATTGGCTTCGAAAAAAAGCGAAGAAATATATATATATGTATTTTCAACGTTTATTTATCTACCACGCACTCTTAAGTGCTCGCACTTCCTTGTCCATTAAGTGTTCGACATTGGTATTGCGTATTTTGCTGCAGGGTCTTTCAGAATGCCCAGCCTTTTAATTGACCACGGAATATGTTTCCGTAACATTCCTTCCCAAGGTAGAATAGTTTTCTTTGGCGGTGCAGTTCTCTAGAACTAGCCTTGGAACTTAATCTCTACTCATTCTGGGGAATGTCCATAATTCCTTACACCCGCATAGCTCCAGAAATAATGTTCCATGCATCGAGCATGTCCGGTGTCACAACGTCATCTGCAAAATACAATGGATATATTTTATTTGCTAAATTATACCCTCGCAAAAAGAGTTGAATCACAGAATTTAAATCTTATTATTTGTGTTTTTATATTAAAGCCAAGGTCTTTCATTTATTTCAAACAGTTTCAAGTAACTCGAATATTTTTTTAACCAAATGCTTAAGAAAAAATTTGAGACTGTTAACAGTCATACGATACACAACTTTGCCAGAGGTTTTTAAAAATAATGTACTGTTTGATAACAAAATTTTTTTTTCCTTCAGTTTGGCTTATTTTGACCATAAAATATTTGATATATCAGGGGCAAAAATCTAAAAAGCCGCTTGGTGCATTGCCGCAGAAAAGTTCAGACACAAACTATGATATATAATTCTTAAAAATATAATAATGAATTTGTTTGTATTAATTTGAGATAAAAATATTTTCGAAACGACTGCAAAACTGATGAGCGAGTCCTTAAAACATTGTCCAGAACTTTCACCAACAGGTAATTGTGAACGTATTGTTCCGTAGATTCTGTTTTTTTAGGCTTCTCGTATGTAAAGTACCATATTCGGCTGCCCGGTGACATTCCAGTAGCAGCTCGAGTACGAACTTGGCCCTCAAGGTTCATGCCACAGTATAGGTAGGTACGCAGAACTGAAATGGCATGCTAAAGCGTTTGATGTAAACGTACTTGATCGGTTATCGGCTGTACAAACACGGACCGTGAGTCTAATTGGCTACCGCGTGCCTTGGAAGGGTCCCTATTTGTCGGCTCTTGCTATAGCGTACTCGTAGATAGATCCTGGTTTGTGAATAACTTTCCTCGTATTACTGGCCACTGGCGCGCTGTTTCTGGATTGTGGGGCTTACGTTCACTTCTCGTGTAGTAGATTCGCATCTGTATTCCGATGTACTGTCAGCTCGTGATGTTTTGCTGAAATATGTCGCTGCACCGTCATGTGCAAACACTGCGGCTCCTCTGACCTCATATGCTAATTACCCGCAATCCTGCATTTAACGTGAACTGATGTCGGTTCCTGTAGTTCACCATCGCATGAAAGTTCATCTCCGCCCACTCGATGATATTATGGACGTTTAAGACGTTATTTATAGTTAAGGGGCCTCCCTAGATAGGCTGCGTTAGTGTGTGTGAGGCAGAAGGTTGCCGTTGACCGACGTATGCAATGCATCATCGCCTGTCCGCGCAAGATACTCAGCTGGTGTGCAGTGCTTTGTTATTTTTATTTTTCTTATGGGACTTAAAGCGGTGACATTATTTTATTTATGGCCAGCGTAGTACAAAGTCTAACGCTTGTGTCTATAGTTGTGTTTTTCGAATCCAGTTGTTATTTTTACAGATACGGTAGTCTGAAAACCCCATTTTTGGCCATATAATACATTTTTTTTAAATAAACGGGCCGAATTTTTGAAACTATGGCGACATAGTTTGAAGTGTGTGTTCTTTTCGTAGATACACAAGTATAACGTGCGTTAAGTAGTTTCGTCAAGAAAAGAACAGTCGCAACTCGCTGCAACGCATTTCAAGCTCAGATAGGGAGACCCCTTAAGATTATCTCATCTATTGACAGCAAATGTTTCATGATGTGTGCATCGTTATCACACTGTTGGCACTACCAAAAAGCAATCCATTCCGAAAAGCCAGTCAGCCGCTTAACTTAGAAAAGTTATAGGTCAGGTTCTCACTGAGTATACTTTTCATACTATTTAGTTATTATATCTATAGTTCTGACTTTAGGGTCGTTCTCAGTTCGTTCCTACACTGTTCGGCGCGCCAATCCGAGCACCCCGTTTCACGAAGATACGAAAATACGTCGAGATTTGTTTTCTTTCGAGTGTCGTCAGTGTTAAAATTCGTCAGCGTGTAGTTAACGCGTCCGCACATTAGAGTCATGATCGTATTTTATGGTTAAGTATGAAGCCTGGGTGGACGTATACGCTTTGAAAAACTGGAAGTACGGAAGCGCTAAAGACGAAGCAGCGTGCGCTTTACGCCTCGCCGTGGCCTTTAGGCGCACGTCACCGAATTGACACGTACTGCGGGGATTCATCTCTGGGACCCTGGGTTGGAAACATCTTGTTTATAAGCAGGCCTATATGTCAGGTTGAGGTCTGTTACTGGCAATGTGTTAGAAGACCTAGCTGGCAACCTACCTCCGGCCGAGGCCTGCTTCCATACAACCTTAACATTCCTCCTCGGCCAGGGTCCCAGAGATGAGTCCAACACAGTAGTCTTCTCGTTGATAGCTCGCCTCTATGAGACATTCAGAGATGACATTATCATTTTATGACGTACAATTAGGGCTCAGTAGTTTTCGGGAAATGACATTTGCACCAATTCGTAGTGAGTGATAGGATGTTTTTAACTCTCGAACTAATCACAGACGTGTGGTTTAGCAGTAACCATGTTCTGGTTGGTTGGTACAGTCAAATAAGTGACGATTCTACACAAAGACATGCTGTTAACAACCACGAAGCAGAGCTGCTGGTGTACACGTAACGAACTAAAAAAAAAGTGGTGCAAAACTATTTTCGTGAAAACTATCTAGCCCCTGTATATTATTAGTGACAACTGTTTATTGTATTTTTTGTATATTGTATCATATTTTACAACATGGTACATTCCTGAAAGTTCGCTAAAATACTAATTTTCGTTATTTTAGGCAGCGAGAAAATAAGCTTGAAATGTTAGTGAAGAAGCTGAAATGGGTGTACACGTCTGTATATTTTTTTTTCTCTGAATCCTGTTCGTAAGTACGAATGCTATAAATATATTTATACGCCCTCTAAAATTTTCAAAAATTGCTTTCCAGACTGGCATATCTCAACATTTAATAAGTTGATACATTTGAAACTACGATAGACGCATGAGAAGCACTGGATTTTACAGCGTAGTCGCGTCCAATAAAAATAAAGGATCGTCGCTTAAGGATGTTTAAGTGAGGAAAAATAGTAGTTTTATATTTGTATGCAATAGTGTTACATTTGTAGAAGTTACTTGGAGTAAATATTCCTCTTACAACAAATAGCTCAGCCAGTTTTCTCACAATGGCACATCAAAGTAATACTTCGCATATGTTTCGTTCTTGTAAGCCGCAAAAATCAACGAACAAAATAAAATGAAAAAAAAAATAAAAAAATAAAAAATCACATTAAGACTGCATATCATGGGCTACAAAATTTTTTGCACTAGTGATATTAGAGAATAAGTATATCATGGCATTTATTTTCGCTTCGAATTATCGTATTTCTGTAGCTGACTTAGTTTTTATATTGGGTATGTTACAAAAATAGTTCAATTATGACTCTGCCGTATCTTGCAAATAATGTAGAATTTTAAATTGATTGACTGGGCGAGAATGTCATCACGGGGGATGTGTACAAGTTGAACTGTACTCTGTAAATGTAATAGCGTAGATAGGTGTGTTGTGAACGTACAGTACATGGTCGTTACGTGACGGATGTTGTCTTGAGCGGCGAGGACAGAAGGCAGCGGTTGTTGCAGATGTTGCTGGCGGCTGTGTTGCTGGTGGCCGGGGTAGTTGTCGCCCTGGGTCTGCTGCATCTCTTCCTGCCCTACCACTTCCCATCTCGCAGGATGGCACGTCTTGCCGAGCAGATACCAGGTCCCCGCGGCTACCCGTACATCGGCGACCTCCCTATGTTCATCGGCCCGCATGAGCGTACGTACCAAAGCAATGTGTGTGTGTGTGTTATATATACAGTGTCCAGAAACTGCTGCATAATAAGCATACCACGCGAATCCTGGGCTTAATTGGAGAAGAAAATGTTGTTAACAAAATGTTGTGCAGTACGATGACGTTTACGACATTTTGCGCGCACAATGTGGCAGCACAGCACGGAGAATGTTCCCTAATGCACGCCACGTGCAGGTATTATTTTGTGAATGTTAATACACAGAATCATGTTTTGAATGCTCGAGATTTGAACCTTTGAACCTGCGCAAGAGGAGACTTAACTCCGCGCTGTGTTGCCACATTATGCGCGTGAAATGTCATCGTACAACATTTTGCCACTTACGTTTTCGTCTCTAATTTAGCCAAGGATTGGCGTGGTGTGATTATTATGCGGCAGTTTTCGGACAACCTGGTTATGTATGTATGCGTGTATAGATATACCCACACCGAAAGTCAAAAATAGGGGATCCAGGGGCCATTCCCCAGAACAAAATTGAATTTAAGGTGCAAAATGGCACTGGAACTTAAAAAAAATTAATCTACCACTTAAATAAAATGTAATATTTTAAGGACAAACTATGCTGTAATAGGTTGTGACGGGCAATAAGTGCGGAAGTGGCTAGGGAACAACAGTACGCCTCTCACGCCCCACCCTGACCTTAAGAGTACGTGGTCTATAATTCAGGGCTAAAAGCATCAGTTAAGAATTGTAGGTTCCTCGAAGCCATTTTGCAAAAATTAAAAAACTGCAATCCTAGACAATAGTTTTGGCAACTTTCTGAGCAAAAATGTTTCTCGAGTAACATATCTGAAGAACAATCTCTGACGCCGAAATCTCGTACATTTAATTGCGGCATAAGATATTAGGCTTGGCAAATGCATAATTCTGGGTAAATGTTTGCTCATAAAGTTGGCAAATATAATTATCAAGGATTGCTGTTTTATAGTTTTTCTATGTTGACTTTTCAAAAAGCGTAGATCTCAGTTGAAGAATTCAGCGGCTATTTATCTACCACGCCCTCTTAAGGCCTCGCTCTCTAGTTTAGCAGTGATTTAGAAAATATTTTTTGTAACGCAAATAAATACATGTACCAAAAATTCCTTTGACAGTTTTAACACTTATATATCAAAGTTTGCATATGAATTTTTCTGTTGCAATACACCAAACTGATGTGTAGATTTTTGCCCCTGAAATAGTACAAATTGTGTTGTGAAAATAAGCCAAAATGAAGCAAAATAATTAAAAACGCTCTGGTAAAATTGTGTATCGTATGACTCTACACTGTCTCAAATTTTTTCAAAGCATTTGGTTAAAAAATATTTGAGTTATTTGCAATTGTTTGAAATAAACGAGAGATAATGGCCTTAAGGGATGCGCCTACTAGGAAAGTGAAGAGGCGTACAGACCTCTAACAATCCTGATTTTATTCGGAAACCATTCACGTGTCCTCACGCGGTTAGGCTACAAAAATCATATAAGGACCCTTACTCCGACCTATTTATGTGCCGCTCACTACTTTCGTTTCTAACAAGTACTTTATTGGGTGCGAAAATGGCTGAATTGGGACTTTTCACTGCGATTTTTATGTAAGAGTATTCATTTTCCGAAGCCTCTGAATAAAATAGGCCTCTAGAGCGAACCTTTATTTTCATAGCGTACGGTCAAAAGATAGTGTCGTCGCTGAAAGTCCTACAGTAAAAACGGTTCGGCGGGAACCTTGCACGCAAGTACAGAGCTTGGCTCGTTGAGGCGATACGGCATTTGATGCGCGCTTCAAGGTCGACCTTATATCTCCGTTACTCCAGAGCCTCTAACGCGCAGGTAGGCGGCTCCCTTAAGGTGGAAGTCATTGAACTAGTGAGCAGTTTTCTCGCCAATAACTCGCCTCTATGAGACATTCAGTGCTGACCCTATCATTTTGAGACGGAATATTTTATAATAAAGTTGTGTTGTAGCCACCTGTAAATTGTAATATTCTAAACCAAGATTATTAGCCTATATCTACAATGGACCGATAAACACCTATTTTCACCATTTTTGGCCTAGATAAAATGAGTTTTATAGATTAATGGAGAACGTGAAAAGGGCATGCACACGTGTAACGTTCTTTGAATGGTATTCCTAAGCTGACATCATTCGCGTTCGTCGAGTAGTTTGCGAATGTACTTGTGTCGACAGAAGTTCTGCACTTCACTCTGTGGCTCGGGCAGGCGGCCACCTTAAGGAGGTGGCGCTAGTAAGATTTCGTTTGTAGAATCGCAGATTGCACGTATACTCCGTATCTACGTAGTGTAGAACAAACGGGCTTTACGTCTCGTCGATAGCGAGGTCGTTAGACGGTGACATACAATGACAGGAACTAGGAGAGGAATCACTCAGTCATGACCTTCGTTACGGAATCATCGCAGCATTCACCTGGATATAGTTCGGGAAACCATGGAAAACGGAAATCAGTACGGCCAGGCCTGATGATCAAATCCAGTTTCTCCTGAATGTGAGTTTAATATTTTACCGTTACCCCACCTCACTCGGTTTTACCCCTAAGAATTATAGCAGTAGCAGTAACAATAAAAATTTTCGAGTGATAGCAGTAACAGCAGCATTAAAACCTATGCTAAGATCTTATTGCTACTAAATTTGCCGAAACCACAATACTTTGGTTGAGTAATTAGCAGAGACAATAAATTATTGCAAATTAATTTTAGGGCAAGGTGTGGTTTTAAAGCCTTTACTTCAGTTTATTTCGCAGTTGTGTCACAGATTTCAAAGACCAGCAGGAGAATAAACCCAGCACTAGTTCAAACGTGTGCGTCTGACTGTCCCTGGCAGGTGAGTTGGGTGCTGGGCCGTGATGGGACAGCGCATGTGCGCCCAAGGCACTTGATGACTGGCGCGTTCTTATAACACCGGGTGTACATTCGCATAGCAGAGACTAAAATGTTCAAAGCTGTTAGGGATACCTGATATTCCTGAAAAGATTTAGCATCAGCTTGTTTCATGGCCTTGCCGTAAGCGGGATTGACACTGGACAAGGGGGGGTGACTTGGGATAACTTTTGACCTTGGGGGGTAACTTTGCCCACTTAAAATTTTGAATTTTGTGTCGTTTAGTGACGAAAATTTCAAACAATAACAATAAAGGACGAAAATTTCAAACATTAACAATAAAGATCAAAGGCATTTCTTAAAATACTTGGGACATATTTTCTGTTTATTTACCAGAAAACCCAAAAAATTATATTTTGAGTGGTCAAAGTAACCCCGAAAATAGTCAAAGTAACCCGGTTAACGGTACAAAAATTATTATTCGCATATATGGTAGCCCTGAATAAAGAAATTTACTTGCAAATTTCGAATAATAAATACCCAAATGACATTTAGTGAATATTCACTCACTGTTAACAATCATGGAAAATAATAATAGTATAAAAGAATTATAAATTACCCCCACTCACAGTACTTAAACATCTATAGCTTCACTTCATGGCCAGTGATTGAATATTTTTTACTGATAGCATCTTGAAGTTATACCCGCAAATCATAGACGTGCGGTGCACCAGCAACCTGTTCTGATCGGCACAGCCAAATGCGAGACGTCTCTGCACAAATAACACTGCCAATAATCATGAAGCAAAGCTGCAGATGTGATCGCAAGACGTTAAAACAAGCTGGTGCAAATTCTTTAAGCAAAACTCGCACGTCACCAAGTTCTGTGGAGTCCATTCTGCAAGCCAGCGAGCTGACAGAATATTCTTGTCTCTGATAATTGGAGGAGTGTGAATTTCGCGGCGTCATATGCCAGAAGCGAAGGTTCATCATTGCTATACACGCACAAGCCAAAATGAATTAGCCATGGAATTCTAACCGTATAAGCGAATAGCGCGGGATAGTCCTATGTGTTATTTTCTTACTTACTACTAGCTTGTATTTATCAAATGTGTGTCGAAACAGACGCCGTTTTGTCAGGTTCTCAACAATAAAAACTTAGGTTAAGGTACCCTAAGTTGTTTCATCTAGACTTTAAAAAATTCACTTGCGAGATAACGAAATAATAATATAGTTATGCATTTAAAACTAAGTGCTGCTCAATTGTTATTACATTTAATTTAAAGCTTTTCAATAACGTACCTTTATTAACCTAACAATCCTCTTCAACGTGATAAGACAAAAAAAGGTCTAATTTTAAAACAATTCACAAGTTATTACAATATTACAAAATGGTAAGTTAGAAATTTTAGTTTTGTCATTGTTTGAGTTTGGAAATGGTTTGTTGCATCAGACCTATCGTTGGTATGATACCATTATTATATTTACAAGTGTGTGTCTGCTGTTATCGGATTGAAAGTAGGCCTATCTGTTCGGATCGGTATTTGGTATCGGCTCAACGCTATAAATATATCTCGTGGATGATAATCACGTACCTCTTCTGATAATTTGTCGGCGTGAAACTATTGCGACAACGCCCTCAGACGCGTGTGTCTGAGTTGAGAGTTGCATGTAGGTCAGTGTTTTCGAGCTGTCACAATAACACGATGACACACTATCTAATACAACATGACCGCTGGACTCTCGACCTGTACTATGACTGTGGCGGGCTTGACCAGATTACACACAGCTGGAAGCACAACGCACTAAAATAACAATGCGTTCGACAGACTGTTTTAGAGAAAATCTTTTATCACTAGTCTTTCAAAACCCTTTACAAATGAGATTCGGTTCCGGGTTCCGTGGTTGGATATGGATGATTTAAGTTACTGAACGCGCTTGATGTTCGTCCGCGAATCAACTATTTTCACTATCGGAATACACTAAGTAAAATACTTTATTGAGTAAAACAAAATTTGTTTTGTGTAATGCTAGATAGAGCCACTGGTTTTAGGCGAACATAATTGTACACCAACTTGTTTCCGTGTCTTATGTGCACATCTGCAGCTTTGACACATGGCCAATGGTTCGATGTGTTTAACTTTCGGCATCTTGGTGTTTTACCCACTAATCACAGGCGGGCGATGTTGCAGCAATATCATTCTGAGTGGTTCAGTCAAATGAGAAATGGGTGGGTTAGTTGCCAAGTGGTGTAAGTCCGAAATGTAAATATTTCAGGAGAGAGGATTTAAAGCCTGTATCTATGTTAAAATTCAGGGATTACAGTATTTAATATGTAGTTCAATAGGAAAATGTAGTGGACTAGGACGCAAACCATTTGGTAAATATGTTGACCTCACTGCAGACAATTTTACAGTGGTGTAAGTCCATTTTCGATTTTTTGTGACTTACACCACTTGGCAACTAACCCCAAATGTGTCTCAAGAAAGATACGCTGCCAAAAGTCATGAAGCAGAGTTACTAACGTGCACGTGAGGCAATGAAATACAATTGTGCAAACATCTTTTCGCGAAAAATCGTGGCTCTTGTAGTCAGAGACGGAAACATCAGCTCGGAAAACCAGGAATAGAAAGGGAAGTGGTCATAGTCTGAAGTGAGAGACCCTCAGAGCATTTATTTGAAGTAATTACAGAAAATCAAGCAACTCCGGAATTCGAAACGGTCGGACCGGAAATCGAACCCGGGCTCTTGCGAATGTGAGTACAGTGTTATACCACTGAATGAGAAACAATATGCTCTTCTCTAAGAAAGTTTTATGGCACTCCCTCCATCTGTCCACACTGCAACCTAACTTGCTCATGATATGATTTCTTCTCGCTTCGTGTTGCATCTTAACTGCATGCTGTGTTAATTATTATGCTTGCTGCATGTGTTCCTTTTTGAAGCCTGCCTACCCTGGCAATTTGGATTTACTCTGGCTCTATTGCCTCTTGAAACTTTACCTGGGAAATTCCTCATGGGTAGAGACCGGAACAATTAGCGGATTCACTGACGTACAGACTTGCCTCAAAGAATATCCGTGGACTCATATTGACAGCAGCTGCTTATTGTCTGCTCGCTGACACAGTGATATCACATGATTGGGCCTGCACTTAGTCACTTCTTTATAGTTGGTTCAGCGCCCTCCATGAGATGTCAGATTGCAGTGGTTTAAGTTCTAGTGTATGCTCAAAAGAAAACGCTAACTTTTTCGGGTCCCTACTCGTGGGTCATTGGAGTCATCACGAATGACGTATAATTGTCGAACTCTTCGAGTCTCCCGCCGATATTTGTTGCGAATTTATTTTAGATATAATGTGCGTTCTTGTTATTCATGACATTGGCCGTATTGAATTGTAGACGCTATCTCTCTAGATCTTGGTAGAACCATCCGACGATGTCTTGGGTTTTCAGACATTTGATAGCCTAATAACGTATTCTGTGGTGTCGTCAATATTACAAGCGTTAACTATTGTAACTTCGCCTTGAAGTTTCCATGATCACAGTTGCTAGCTGGGAGATAAAGTGATTGATCTCCTTGTGCAGGATGCAAGGTTGTGTCTGCTGCACTCCTGGTGGTCAGTTGATAGGTCTGCCCGTCACGTAGTTGTGTGGCCCTGCTTGATTGCCTCGCCGTGGCCTTGTTAGGACGATGCTCTGAAGAGACTATGATGATTACAGACTCATTGCTTCTGCTTGTGCCGCTTTGAACTCGTTCCACCCGTCTGCTGGCTGTGTCCATGTATATACAGGACGTGCATCATTCTAAGTGCATCATCACCAGTACCACACCACAGCCATTTTGCAACGCAACAGCCCCTGTTCTAAGTTCGTATCTATAAAATGGTATACTCTTTCCTGACTCTTAAATCCCGAAGGGGTCACCCCCGATTTTCGAACATGGAAAAGTGATAAACGTTTCCTTTGACCGGTGGATTTTCTAGTAGTACTCCTGCTTCCTCTGCCTTCTCATTCCATCACTGCTCCATGCTCACCTCATTTCACCTCACCAACGTTCTAGACATCGATGTTAGGTGCTGAATAAAATATCTTCTCTACATTCTACACGGATATGTAAGCTTATTTTTTCAACTAACTTACAATCCTTAATTGCTCGAAAGCATTTTGACATAACCTGGTGATTGACATGACCTGGTCATGTTACAGAGAAAACATACCTAATCCACGCAGCTTACTTTTCATAATCTCCTCGTGGTTATTTAGTATATTTTTCGCTATAGTAAAACAAATTTCCCATGTCTATACGTTTTGTTTCTTGGAATAAGACGAAAAGTCAATTAAATCAAGGACTCTATCTGAATGCCGGCCTTTGCAATTCGAATAGGGAAAACGAATCTTTGTCGAAGATACACGAAATAAGGTTTACCGTTTTACAAAAATTCAAGAAGAATTAAAAATTTTCCACAGAAAAAAAAGTTGTATACCATTAATTTTTAAAATTCAAGGAAATACGTTTAAATTAATACTTTTAAATCTAGACTGTGCAAACACAGAATTCCTCTAACGCTTCGTGAAATCAACTGTTTGAATGCGAAAGGAGTTAACAATATTTGACTGACGATGGGCATTTTCTTGAAACTGTTAAAATCTCTGCTTCAGCAGATGTGACTCGAATTCATAATGCGCCAGTAGCGTTGGAGAAATTTTGGATTCAGTAAATATATTTGCAAAACGTAGTTCAATCCGACACACACACACACACATTCTCACACGCACATACCATATATATATATATATATATATATATATATATATATATATATATATATATATATATATATATATATATACATATACATACATACATACATACATACATACATACAAACATACAAACATACACACATAAAACTGTTTCAGAAATATGTAACCAGAGTTATCCAAGTGTTGGCTGACGTGAAAATAATACATTTGATACGTGACACCCGTGGTTCATCACAAATATTAAGGACTGTAAAGGATATAAACGGTGAAATTTGAAAGCATATTCGTGGAACATTATGAAAAATACTTGTGTTAGAGGAACAAAATGTTGTGTGTAAAACGAAATCTGAAATGAATTAAAGTAAGGGTGCATCATAAGTACCCCTAAAATGTGCAAAGTACCGGTTTGCACACTGTAATTGCATATGGTTGCTGTGACCGAAAAGTGATGCTCGATGCCATATTAGGCCTAATTAACCAGTGTGTCGTAATTAGACAATATACCACTCTTGTTACATTTATCCAGGACCCACCGTCTTCGTGTAAAGCGCGCCCAAAGGTTACAGTTGTAGTTACAACTACTCGTGGGTTGGCAAATCTTCCTGCACCTGGATGTGAACACATGCAATTCTCCGAATTATCCTTTAAGGATGTCTACAGCCCTGGATAATTGAAATGGATCGTGGGTGTCATATCTCAAATATCTTATTACCACGTCATAAATAACCTGGCGTAATGAATTATCGGTTTCTATGCCCCTTCCAGCATTTCCACAAGCTGTCAATTCCAGTTCATATTTAATTGGCGTTGTAAATACTGATTTGAAAAATGTTATGTAAGTCTTCGATAGAAAGGGAAAGCACACCCGGATCATGGAAGCGCGGGATTGTTAAATTTTCTGTAACAGTAAATGCTAGGCTAAGGCTGTGTTCAAATAATGTGTGCTTGCTTCCAGAAATCCTGCCGAAGATTCAGAGCCTGTTCCACAAATACGGGCCAATCTTCAAACTTCACGCACTGGGCCTTTATGATATCTTCCTGTCTTCTGTGGACGACGTTGAAGTAAGTAACATCACAAAAAGTTAAATAAATTATTTCCTTATTATGGTCACATATATAAGAGACACAGCCCTAGAAGATCTAAGGAAGGCAACCCGAAAATTTACGTTTCTTTGTTACGACCCTCGTTTTGTGTCACAGTGTGAATATTGTACTGTGACATTTAAGGCTTAGAACTATAATGGATTGTATGTTTACTATTACTTGTAATGCCACCGAAAAAATTGTAAAAATAAAAATTAACTTCTAATAAACACTTGCCGCTGTCCACTTTCTGATTGTTGAATATTGTTGCAATGGCCTAGAAGTATACTAATACGTGATTCTAATGTATTGAACTATGAAAAGAAAACACATTTCAGAGGGTGGTTGTTGAATACTTTAAAATCATTACTTGCATTAAAAACTTTTTTTCTGGCCCACAAATACAGCTTAAAGCGGCTTTTTCACACAGTTATATCTTAAAAATAGAATATAGATTGGTACGAAACTACCCAGTGGTCCCACAATGAACTTTGCTAGATATTTTCCAATAGTAAATGGCATGGTCACTGCGTTAAGTCCCATAGTTCTAGCGCGACTATGGAATCACTACGTACAAATTCAACGCCTTGCGTGTACGAGACGTGTGTAAATAAGTGCGCGTCAATGTAGTCCTTATCGCTACATCACTTCTGAGTCTCCAGCCGTTTCCAATGGAAAATTTAACTTCCTGCTATTCGACTTGATTCCCCGATAAAGATTTTTAAAGCACATTATAATCGTATTTAAATTTCGGTTGCTTGTATGGGCTCTGTACAGTACACCGTAATCGAATGTTTCTTACTTTTCGCTCAGGGGTAACATCAAACCACTCTACGTTTACTTATTTCGTGTGATTATGTGATAAGAAATAGTACAGTAGGTAAGTATATAGAATTTTCACCGTAATCTTCTAACGTTCTAAGTTAATGTTCACTTTTCACTTTTACTCCTACAAGTGGTACAAAAACAAATATTTTAAATGGTCCCAAATAACCCTTGTCCACACGATCCCTGTACGGATAGTGAGCAAGCAATATATATGCACTGGTTTTATGCTAGTACTCGGAAAAATATATGTTGTGTTAACTACAAAATAATGTTACTGTCTCAATTATGATAAAATTAATTATTTCAGTGTGGACGTTAATATTTTATTGTTAAATGTGCCATTCTTACGGACCCTGATTTTTCGCGAAAATAATTTTGCCTCACTTCGTTTCGGTGCCTTACGTGCACATATGAAGTTCTGCTTCGTGGTCAGCGACTGGATATTTTAACTGTCACGAGCCTTGGCATTCTACCGGCAAATCACAGACGTGTGGTGTTGCAGGAAAGTTTTTGTAATTGGCTCAGTCAAATGAGATACGGCTCTTCTCACAGATACGCTGCCAATAACCATGCAGAAGCAGAACTGCAGATGTGCACGTAAGGCACTGAAACAAACTGGGGCAAAATGATTTTCGCGAAAAAAGGCGATCCGGGTTCAATTACGCGAATTTTCGCATGTAGGAAACTGTTCCGGACAATGCTGTTGTTCGGCGGGTTTTCTCGGGATCTTTCGTTTCCTCTGCCCTTCATTCCGGCACTGTTCCATCGTCACCTCATATCAGTCCTTGCAACGCTAAACACCTAGAGTTAATCGACTACCAGAATCTCTTAACTTCACATCTCGTTACTAGATAAGTAATATGCAGGGGCCGGAAAATACCGCTGATTCAATTACCTGCATGCGAGAATCCATTGTCCTGTGCATATTTAAGTCCCGTCCATTTGCTCATTGCCCGCTGTTCCACTGAGTAGCAGCTGGTGGACAAATGGTCGGGGCTTGAGTGAGCATAGGACAGTGAATTCTAACATGAAGGTCATTGAATCCGTAAAATTTTCCAGCCTCTAGTAATATGTTGTGATGAGATGCTATTCAAACTTTTATGCCAAAACAATTTTTTCTCCCTTCTAATAATGGGCCAATCAATCTAACCACTTATTCCCAGTTGCAGCGGTCGCTGAGCTTGGTGGTAGTGTTGTCCGCATTTGCAGCAGTGAAACTCGGCCTGATGACGCAAATCGCATTATTTCGTCCGAAGAGTGACGAAGATCTACGATAACGATAGATTCTAAGTGACTGACTAAAGACGTCATTGTTTTTAGTCGTGCACACATGACAAGTAAGGACCTTCAAAATTCGTGTTGTTATTTAGTGACAGACTTACCTTCATTCTTCATTCGTCATGTACATATGCTTCCACTGACCTCCAGCCTCTGCGTGATTGTATTTACTGATGTAACCTCTTTACTGGTGAATGGCCGCTCTACTGCGGAAATAAAAATAATTGGACAGAAGCATTATCGGCGGCAGGCAACGACATTGTCGGTCAACGGGAGACTTCTAACGAGCCTACAGCCGTTTGGAGTCTAGTCTGCTGCCAGAAAAAATAAAGATAATTTGTATGCCTTTAGTGATAAGTATAAGGACGAATCGTTCGTCTGCTTACCGTAGTCTGATAAGTTCGTAACCACACCCCAGGTCGAGGTGACGGTACAGGAAGTGTGCAGATCATTAGAGTTAACTGGAAGTGCATGTGTGTAAATACGTGTATGTATGTGTGTTGTTCACAGGCTCTACTAAGCACGACGCAGCACATAAGCAAGGGTCCAGACTACCTGATGTTACTAGAATGGCTCGGAACCGGCCTGCTCACCAGCACAGGTATTGTAGGGAGCACAGGAGAAGGCAAGGATCAGGTATGCGGCTGGTGGTGGGGACAAGTGGAGCGCTATGCGGCCCCACTACCACTCTGCCGTTCTGCCGTGCCTTCTCCTCAGCTTCCTACTATAGGAACATACTCCATACATAACATGTTGGTTCTGTCTTCAAGCATGGTCAGTAGGTGGTAGTGTAGTGGCCAGACCTCTCGCCTCCGACCACAGCGATCCGGGTTCCATTCCCGGCGGATCCTATCCAGAATTTTGCGTGTGGGATACGTGATGGATGTTGCCATTGGCCGGTTAGGCTTTCTTGTGGTGTTTTTGTTTCCCCATCCTTCTCATTTCATCATGTCTATATTACATGCCTTCCTTTCGTGTAATCCTTCAGAACTCGGTATGCGTCTACAGGCGCACAATTCAGACATCTGTCACATCTAGGATGTGATGCGCCATTTATTAATTCTTTGGTGAGAGGAGGATGGTAGGGACTAAACGAATCCTAATAATGAAAATATATTACCTTCTCTGTCTAGCTCCTGCCATAAGGAATCTAGGATTCCGGTGTTATTTGTGTAGTAGGTAAGCTAACATGCTTTTCGATATTTGAGTACTCATTGCTAAGGCTAAGAAAAATTTAGCGAGTTCAATGACCTGCATGCTAGAATCCAATGTCCTATGTATACCCAAGCCGCGTATATTCGTTCATTGTCTGCTGTCTGAATGAGTAGCAGGTAATAGACAAATAGATGGTAGGACTACAGTATACATAGGATAATGAATTCTAGCATGTTGGTCGTTGAACTCGCGAAATATTTCTAGCCCTCATAGCCCGGTAAAACAGAGAACTATCTTTGAGTTCAGAAGGATGCTAAGAACAAACTTAATTCCAAGGAATATACTGTACATTATGTCTCCAGACCACGAACAGCAAACTTCACGGAATGACAGGAAACATAACTAGAATTAACATTTGTTGAAGAGGTGTTCGGATATGTTTAGTTACAACTCTACAACTTTCACTTTTAATGGTTTCACTCCTGGATATGCCGTTCGTGTTGCTTATAGTATTTGCTTGCGTCCTACCCGCCTGTAAAACGAGTCCACAGAAATGAAGTTCCACATACAACTAGGTTTCAAGCTTTCGTGGGCGAATAACATTGGAAGTAATGGAAAGGCTTGGAAAATGTAATAACGTGTAGAAAACACACTATAACGACATATTCCGTCACCTATTTCACATAAGAGAAATGACTGAGCTAGTAACTATACATGGGTATGATTTGACACGAATGCCAGCCACAGAAAATTGATCACCATCAGTTCAGCCACGTATGTCCCGGATGTTGGAAAATGATAGCAGTGAAAATAATATAGTTAAGTTTTCTTTGACAGACCCCAAATAGCAAACATCAACTGGCCCACTTGTGCAAATCTGATCGTGATAAGCAGCCCACAGGCGGTAAACATTCGGAATGCACCCGCGGCCACATGTGGCATACATGATGCATAAAGAAATCACCCACACATTAACCACAAGTGTACCACAAGCATTCTTATTGTACTTAGATGCTTGTGGGTGGGTTTGCTAATATACTTGTGGACCGTATACTGAAATATGTCAGTCCTTTTAAACTAAGTTGCCCTCATTAAAATATTTCAGTATAACTACAAACATATTTACTGACATGACCTGATTAACAACCATTCCAGCAAAAGTAGACCATCATACTAGCGACCGTTGGCCGCTTCTGCCAACAGTTGGCCAACAGAAAAATTATTGTATTTGCTACTAGGGACATCTTCATCGCAATGGAGTTTGTCTAAAAACTACATTCAGTCATATTTTGTGTGTATTCAAATCTTCACACCGTACGTTTAATGTAGTAACCTCTAACCTGTGACAGACATTGCAACAATGAAACAATGATTGGTGTACCCTTTCGAAAATTACAGGAGTGATTTTAAACTAGTTGCGGTCTTACTTTGCTTCATGTTTTGTGTTTAACGTCATGTTTAATATTTTAGCTCTGAGAGTTAGAAGTTAATTCGTTAGCTGTCTTCTGGGAAGCTTGTAAACTTAAATGGCATTAAAATATCCTGGAGATAGCCATGGTAGTTCTACTAATATTTAAGAAATACAGTAATATAATGTCAAAAACATTCACTTAATAATTTTACAAAAATAACTTTAGTTGCTCAACAAATAATTTCTTTTGAGAAACAGGGTTGCCAATAATTTAATTTGTAAACGTACAAAAAATACTTTTCGTACACAGTACTTGACTCAGCGTCCGAAGATGGCACATAGCATAACAAGTGGTCCAGAACGTTTCGGAAAATCACAATATTATAGCGATTGCGCATTCGCTCCTTGGCAATTCAACATTCGGCGTTCTTCGTGTCTGGTTCTGCAGAACTGTAACTTGTTTTCCTTTATCGCGTAAGTTTCAAATTCCAAACGGACGGTTGGTTATCAGTCTAAGGTCATAATGGAAAGGTCGAATCTGTTTGAGGAAATATTTTCATGTTGACCCGGCATTTCTTGCAAAGCAATTGCACATTTCGTAACTTGACATTTGGTTGTTTTCGAGCCTAACTTATCTCATAAACTTATGATATGCGATATAATTGACACATCAGATTTTGCCTAGTCAATAATCTCTTAAATAAGTAGTAGGCTAAGAAATTTATTTCAATTAGAGTTTATGAGTAATGTGAAAGTATTTTCGTTTTGAGCAGTAATAGTCAGCTGAATTTAGTGATTTCAACACCAAATAATTTTTTTTTTCTTTAAACCCTTTTGAATCTTTTACTCGGTTATAATATAATAAGATACTGTCAACTCGAATGTCATATATGATTTAAGCTGATTGTTACATATTAATGTGTTTATATATATATATATATATATATATATATATATATATATATATATATATATATATAGTTACAAAGTGGGACTAGGTATGTTTGGGAATGGAGGTCTTTGATAAAAGAAAGAAAATTAATAAAGCTAACATTATTTATTTACAACTGTCTACACACAAAAAAACGATGTCAATAATTATTAATCACTATTAAATAGATTTCAAACAAAACAAATAACTACTATTTACATACAGGATACAACAGCTAAATAAATCTATATAAGTTATCTGTGGAAGGAAAGTCTTTCTAATCAGTCACAATGGTGGACCCAATGCACGATCATCGATGAACCACTGTAGCCAGAAACACCTTCGTCACACTATTTGTCGCAATCCACCTCGCCATCGTATCGTATGGGGATTGCCCCTAGGGGGGATAACACCAAACTGGTTGATGGCATCCTGATTCTGGGCCTGTGGGCTGCCATCATCTCTGAATTTTGTGAATATGGAAGAGACCCTGCGAGGGAACGTTGCCGGGATAAAAGGGAGGGAAAACGGGAGTCTGAGAAATCCTGCCGACCAGCAACTTCGTCCGACACGATTTCCACTTGCGAAAAACTGGGACCGTAACCCACCAGGATCGAACCCGGATCGCCGTGATGGGAGGCTACGGTCCTGACCACTAGACCACCGTAGTCCCCATTAATGTCGTTAAATGACAGATACGAAATGGCGTGAAAATACAGCTGTGCTACCATTGTGTATTGTGTTTGGGATCGAAGATATCTAAGATATCTCGCACATTGCCTGCTACAATGGGGAGTCTTGCTAACAAAACCTCTTCGTCCATAATTTGAGTCTGATACACAGCACGTTTCTTGTTCCCCCACAAAAAGAAGCCTAGAGCATTTATATATGGGGATTGGGGTTGCCATGCAACAGGCCTACCGCGGCCAATCCATCTGTATTTAAGTAGTCTTGCGTAATACGAGAGAAGTGAGGCAGCGCACCATCCAACTGCAACCACAAGTTCTGTCGGATTGCCAGTGATACATCGTCTAGCAGTTCAGGTAGCGTATTCTCGAGAAATATCCGGCACATGACACTATTAAGGCGAGATGGGAGGATGTTAGGTCCAATTAATTCATTTGCCACTATACCCGCCCACACATTCACCGATAACTTTTTTTGGAATCCGAGTTGTATACGAGTTTTTGAATTCTCGCAAGATCATGTGTGACTGTTATACAAGTTGTAATGTCCTTCACGTGTAAACGTTGCTTCGTCAGTAAACAACAGGAACAAAGGGAACCGTGGAACCTCTTATGTGCGCTGCACAAACCGCTGTACAAAGGCCAGTCGAGCCGGGTAATCAGCTGGCTGCAACGCATGTACTTTCTACCAGCGGTAGTGATGGTGAGTATTTTCCCATAGCACTTCCCACACTGTCGAATGGGACATGTCCATTCGGTGCGCTATGGAGCTTGTACTAGTGGAGGGCATGTCGTCGACAACAATGTCGACTGTTTAGATTCCTACTGACTGTACACTTTATCTTACACGTACAAACATCAAATGAGTGTCCAGAGAGGTGAGACATTTCTGTCGTTATGCGTGTAAAGATACAAATTTGCTGATAATATAACTTTAGCAAGTTTTTTTAGTGCTCAATTTATTCCAAACCGCCTATAGAATGATTACGTGTCTTTTGTTGAAGCGATTTCGCCATGCTCCAGTAAATACAACACTCAAATTAAAGATTTCCCTTCTTCCCACATCTTGTGTGAGTTATATGTCTTCCAGTTCAGTTATTTTCATTTTTTTAGTGCGTATACTATAAAATGTGCGTTTAAGTCTATTGTGGTGTGTGTATTCATTAACTGCCCCCAGTAAACTCTGTGCCATATATTGTACTTGCACGCTGTAAAAGTGCAGGTAGTGAAATATATTTGTTTCGTTTAGGCGTGTTACTTGTATGACTTGGTTTGCACTTTCCAGGGAGCAAGTGGCATTCTCACCGTAAGATGCTGACACCAGCGTTTCATTTTAAGATCCTGGAGGAGTACATCCCGATTTTCAACAGGAACACAGAGATCCTTTTGAAGAAACTGGACAAACATGTCGAAGACGATTTCGTGGACATTAACAAGTTCATCAGTTTGTGCACTTTGGATATTATCTGCGGTAAGTCTGTGTTTCTAGACTGCGTAACTGTGACAAATTTAAAGTAAATGTGCAGGAATCATTTCAGTATGTCTATTACATTTTCTTTGTAGCTTTCTATGACCTTTAAATTCGTTAAAATAATTGATGTTTATTATTGCACCAGCATTTCCATTACTTAAATGGTAGACCTGATGTGATATTTGCGGCGTAATCTTCTTACCTGCATGCTATACAGTTTGCCCTGCATAGATTTGGGGGATATTTAGACCTCCACGCAACCTCTTTTTCAAAAGTAAAGTACACAAGCATAAATAATCATATACATAATTAAGAATGAAAGAAGAATAGCTCAACTTTTCATGCATATAGAAACGAAATGTCTAGATTCTTACAATAAAAACCCGAAAAGTGAACTACGTAAAAACTACAGCTACATTTAAAAAATACTTGCTACTTGCGTGTTTATTATGATTTTCACTGTAAATTGTGTGGCAAGGAATTTTATTTTTACTGCGAAATTATTTCTATTAGTTATTTGCAAGTATTCACTTATTAATTTAACAAGGAAATCTTAATCGTAAAAATGATCTGAAAAGTTGATCTTTTTGTGTGAGCAAAGATGAAATAAGAATTTTCAAGCACAACTGACGAGTAGAAATTAACCCAATATCTGTTAAAAGTATAATATATATGTACAATTGGTCAATTATATAAAAAAAACATAAAATCATAATTTATTCATGCTGAGCTATTTTCGGAAATAGCTGACGACTAAATGTTACTGATATAAAATTTTGGATGATGAACAGTCAAAATATAACATTTGCTTACAATCTGAGAATTAGTTCTCGAAACATAACGTAACATCTTTATCTATTCATCTCGTGCAAAATGGCGGAAGTACAACAAAATGTCCTAACATCGACGAAAATCTTTATTTACTTACGACGTGTTATTTTCCAAAACGCCACACCTAACAACAATAAATTCTACTAAAATCATACCTTGATTGATCAACTGTCAAAGTATGAAATTTGATTAAAATCGGAAGAGTGGTTCTTGAGACATAACCAAAAATTTAATTTATCATTGTATTTTACAAAATGACGTATCTATATAAAACATTTAACCGTAAAAAAATCGACGTTTCGACGATATGCTGCCTGTAAATATAATATTAATTTGTAATAGGTTAAATAGTTCTCAAAATATGACACAACATCTTTATTTATTTCACGTCGTGCTATATTACAAACAGGTGGCTCTGTAACTTCACATTCAATGATCAGATTATAAAATGCTAAATAATACAATAAGTTTGACTGGACCGTATGGTTTCCGAGGAATGACATAATGCTAACATTTACTTTTTTTTTTAATTGCTGCCACCGAACAAAATACAAAAGTGTTAGGAGACTAGACTAAGTACTACGTGTGTACTGAGCTTGATGTATTTCAGTGTACGGGTTCAAAAGTTATAAGTGGAGTACACTCACACATGAAGACACACTATCTCATTAAGCCTATCGTTTATAAGGAATGTAAACTAAAACGGAGAACTGTATTGTTACTGAAAAATACGTTGCATCAAAATGTCGCAAGTATAGCACTTTTGCCTAGTTTGAAAACGTTTATGTCAAATAGTGTTACGAAGAATTAACAATTTGATTACAAAAACTAAGAACAGTAGTCAATAGGAACATTGCGATTTCATTGTCGCACACACTGCCGCAAGTGCTGTGCATGTAATGTTGCTAGATAAATATTTCTGTGCCCAATGTTATTTAGACGTATTTTCACCCCACATATTTATTTATTGGTTTTTCTTGGTTTTTAGATTTCATGAACAAAAAATTCAGAAGTACATCATCTTGCACACAGCTATTTACCTTACTGTGTGACACACAAATTGATTAAAGATCAATTATGGCACTATCCTCATAATTAAAATAATATCGTTTTATCTGTTTTGTGACATGGTTAGACCGTCATAGTTCAGTTGTTATACAGTACGTGTACTGTACGATATTGCCAAGACTCAGTGTGTTACTTTTCGTTTGTGAAACACGAATATGCAAGCAAAATAAAGAAATTGAAATGAAAGGCAAAAGGTCTCGTAGAATCCTGTAATGCTCTTTGGTCTGCGTGTAAACTGCCAACCAATTCTATTATCAGCTGTTACCTCCGTAGTGCGGGTCGGTTTACAGTCTAAGCATCATGCACTAGGGGACTCGCATACACATATGTCTGCCGGTAGCAGTATTGGAATAAAAATCTTAGAATTTAAAACAACTGAGATGAACAATTGATAGCTTTTCTACGGGGTAAATAGCAAATAACTTGAAATAAATTTGGACATTAATGTGTGACTTTTCATTGTCATTACCACATGCATAGAGGCCCTGGTTTTTCGCGAAAAGACTTTTGCACCACTTTGTTTCAGTGCCTTACGTACACATCTGCAATTCTGCTTCAAGGTTATTGGCAGCGTATTTACGTGAGGAGCCGTATCTCATTTGGCTGAGCCAATTGCAATAATGTTCGTGCAACACCACACGTCTGTAATTTGCCGTTAGAATTCCAATCACTGACCACGAAGCAGAACTACAGATGTGCATGTAAGGTACGGAAACAAAGTGGGGCAAAATAAATTCTTTTCGCGAGAAACCAGGGTCCCTAATGCATTATCAAGTACAAATATAGAGATGGGGAAAACACGCCAGATTATGGAACTTCCCTACCTGCCCTTCAGATGCATTGCAGCGAGTTGCGACTATTTCCTTTTTGACGAAACTATTCAACGCACAATTATCTGCTATATCTTCGAAATGAACACAAACTACAAACTGTGTCGCTGTAGTTTTGAAAATTCGGCACGTTTATTATAAACGTTATTTTCTTACCCCTCTAAACGGCCAAAAATGGGTTTAAGCGCGCATCAAACGCCGCGTCGCCTCAACGAGCCAAGCGTTTAACTAATGTGCACGCTTCCCGCCGAACGGTTTTTGCTATGGGACATTAAGTGGTGACCATATAATTTTATTTGTGGAAAGTTTGCAACTTAGTTCAGTGCAGGTCGCGATCTGACTTTCACATACATCCGGCTACTACATTTTGAATTACGTAAATCTGAAAAGGCCGTTTCTAGCCATGCCGGAGGGCTTAGAAACAGTGTTTTTAATTAGCGTGGCGACTTAACAATGAGGTTCCGACCTTGTCTGAAGTTTGTTTTCTTTTTCGCACGTTCGCACAATGGGCACACATGGAATATTATTGTAGAAAAAAAGCTGTTTACGAACACACTGCAACATATTTGAAGCGTGAGGTAGGCGGCCGCCTTAAGAGCCCTGTACAGCATGCGCTATATGCCAGGTTTGAGGTACTGAAACAGGCAGACGATAACAGCTAGACATGCAGTGTTTTGGTCATTGGCTTTCTCCAGTGGGACTTCAAGCGATGACCCTATTTTTTTTGTACGGAAAATTCGTAGTAAAGTCCAGTGCGTGCTCCTATATAATTCCGGTTGAATTTTTACGTGACAGAAGTCTGAAAAAGCCGTTTATAGTAATTTTCAGATGCCCCGAAACCATATTTCAAAGCATGATATTTAGAAAACAAGAATCCAATAGCATCATTTTAACTGTGTTTTCTTTTCGTCGATAAAGATATGGAACACACGTTTAGTAGTATCTCTTTAAAAAAAAACTTTCTCCTAACACGCTGCAACAATGGTCAAGCGCCAACTGTATAGGGCTCTTAAGAGTGCGTAGTAGATAAATAAACGCTGAAAACATTAATTGATTTATACGCTTTTTTCGAAGCCGGTATGGATAAAATACTCAATGCCAATCCTAGATAATGGTATTTGTCAACTTTATAAGTAAATATTTATCCAGAATTACTAATTCGTTACGCGTGATCTCTTGCGCCGCAGTTAAATGCACGAAGTTCCGACGTTAGAGATTGTGCCTCAGAAGTTCGTAACACTGGAAACAATTTCGTTTAAAGCTTTGACTAAAACTATTGTCTAGGACTGCTATTGTTTAGTTTTCGCAAATTTGCTTCATGAAACCTACAGTTATAGATGAATGCTTTTAGCGTTGAATTATATACCACGCCCTCTTAAGAAGAAATATTCTGACAATTATTGTTTATTTTTTAATGTCATATTTCTGAACGAAAGTTGTGGCTTAGTTTTAAGGACATAGGCCCGAGTATTCCGACTTTCGATAATTTTATTTTTTTGAACCCATACAAGAGCTGAGTTGTAAAATTTGCTCTATAATTCTGTTGCAAAACCAGGATAGCCGGAGCCGGTGTATGAATCCGGATCCTCCAGAATGCGAGTCCCACGTGTTATCGTTGCGTCACCTCACTCAGTACGGCGTATATACCAGTTATAAAATAATTCAGAGAGTGATGTTTTGGTATCGGCTCCGGTTTATGTTTATAAATAAGTTATCGGTAAAAGTGTAGAAGACATTCGGGCAGAACTAAACAAACACAACACATTAAGGGTATATTTTATTTATTTGGTTGTGGTTTGGTAAGTTTTTAGTTCCAGAAAATAACCGTTTCAAACCAATGCAAATATTTTTTTTGTAATTGCATTACAGGAAATTTAAAAACTCGAGTATCGTTTGGCAGAAACTTTACGCAGTGCATGAAAAGGAATTTTTGTACTATTGGCTCCATTTTACAGTACAGAGAAACAAATAAACGAATATGGACATTCAGTCATTCATTTTATACGCAACAAAACTAATTTGATTTTATGAGGAAAAAAACAACGATGCCAAGGGTTAAATACATCGTATAAACCTTACTAAAACACCATGGCAATCTGTATAAGTTTTTTCAATGAACGCGTATGTTTACGGTGGGTTTGAAAACCTTAAGTATATTTAACAAAAATACATAACCAAATAATATTGTTATTTAAAACACGTAGACATTTTTACTATCACAAACTTATTTTGCGGCATCTAACACATGTGAAGTTAGGAAATCAGGTTATAAGTTAATTTGTGTATAATAAGTCGGTCGGATTTTGTAACTTCTCTTATGAGAAAGGTGACTGTATACACTGCAGACCATTTCAACTGCGCCATAAGGTGTATAGCCTATTTCTTGAAAGGGAACTACCTAAATATCGGCAAATAAACTGTACTTGCGGAGAAACTTTCTTAAGGCTGTTCAGGTGTAAAATTTTTAATTATATATTTTTTACGAATTAGGCTAGTGTTAGTTTTGTAGACGTAACTAGTCACTACGGTTTCCTCTAGTGAAAAAAATTTTAATATGCAAGGTGTACATATGAAAGTATGGCAAAATTCAAAATTACTCGTTACTGGAGCATACACCCAACGTCATCGAAAGAATGTACTTAAACGAAATAATTTTCACTGAATGTGGATGTCTCAGGCTACGCAATAAAAGTTTTGAAACACAAAGCAACATATTTATTTATTTCTAAAAAAAATATACATAAAATAAAGGTTTTTATATCGAAAATGTGCGATACCTTTGGTACACTACAAAACGAAAAATATTTTATGTACTAGTTCGAATATTTTTATGTTCGCAAATAGCGGGGTTTCTCCTTACTACGATGGTACCAAGTTATATTAACTGTTGACTCGTGGTGTACTAAGCTACGAAGCGGCGAGCTGTCATGACGAGATGTCGAGTCGCCGCGATATGGTCGTTGGACCCGTAAACACTGTTCAACTTTTACACATCAGATAATATGTCATTTCCGAGTCATGTGAAAAGGGACCTTATCTTACAATTGCTTAAGGTCCCTTTTCCCAGGGCTCCTCACAAATATAGAAATTGGGCCTCATAGTTTTTGCATAATCACTCATAAAAGTCACAAAATGGTTGTTGCGGTGTAGCCAAGATAAAAAAAATTTATAACTTACGAAATAAAAATTACGGGAACTTAAAGTAAATATATTAATGCATTTCATGACGTCTTTACCAATAGACAGTTTTGAAAATTTCAGTAAAAGCCACAACTCAAAGTTATGCAAAAATTTATTAATTTTCATGAATTTTTTAAAAATACAAATATGTATCCCTTTGTAACTCCAAAAGAGTCATGAAATAGTTGATAGCATTTAGTATGGATATGAATTATATTATTTATGTTTGTTAGTTACGTTTCTTAGTTTTTGTTACACGAAACTGCCATTTTGTGACTTTGATGAGTGATTATACAGAAACTTTGGGGCCTAATTTGTTTTATTTGGGGAAATAACAAGTTATCTGATGTGTAGAAGCTGAACAGTAATTTTACCGGTCCAACACCCATAAGTTCTGGTAGCAGCTTGACCCTGCTCACCCAACGCTCGTGGGGGACTGAATCAAAAATCCGAGAGCAGCTCGTCATTATATACCGACCCGACGCGCTCTGTCGTGCGTTTAGAGTGTTAGTGAAACGTGTATTTGTCGCATTAAACTATTAAAAATGACATTGTTAATGTGACAATTTTAATAAATACTTGAACTGTCTTAACTGACAGTGAAATCTAGTCTCCAGCTTGGTCAAGGATGTCGGCACTTGCTGATTGTTTCAGAGACAGCCATGGGCACGTCCGTGAACGCGCAGAATGGTGGTGACAAGGAATACATTAATGCAGTACACAGGTACGTCTTCGTCTATCATACTCTATTTTATTACAATCCAGTGGCGGTTACAACAGGTTACAAGGGGGGGGGATTGGGGAAATGTCCCCTCCCTCCGAGATCCCACCTTGTGTTAGAAATGTTATAATTTTTATTCAAACTATTGAAAATGCAGTAGGTGTTACGAACTTTGCAATATATTCTAAGAAACTGACTGTAAACTCTTTGAAAATGTTCCAATTTGGGTCTGTTGTGTGTTAAACATTGACATTCAAAATATAATCTTCTCAAAGTGCACCATTTTGCATCTTAAAATCAAAAATTTTCCGGGGGAGGACCCTTGGACCCCCCCGCTTTAAATTGGCGAACCGGTGCTAGCAAAAATATACCCCTCCCCTCAATTCCAATCTGGAACCGCCCCTGTTACAATCTACATCACTCGCGATTGCATATCGTGCAAGATGGCGCAGTGGTAAGAAGCTAGACTCGCATTCAAGAGAACACGGGTTTTACATTCTTTGCCGAAATCACTCCAGGCGATGCCGGGATGGTTCCCAACTAATAGCCATTGCCGTTTCCTCATTCAATTCCTGTCTGTCTGTAATTTATTCTGTCTAATGGCCTCGCTGAGTCAACGCTGTGTTGGCGCATAGACGGCGTTGTTGCTTGTAAAGCGTACTCTTTTTACGCTAAGCAGATTAACTATGCTTCTATGTTTTTAAAATTTCAGTTCTTAAGAAACATGATTTTCGGGCCACTCAAATTGACTTAAAACTGACGCAACTTCGAAAATACCGCCTGAATTCGTAAAGTGCAAAGCGAGGGGCATACGTTGGCCTTTGAGCTAGTGTACTTGATTCCCTCGCTGACGGCGAACTAGGCCAGTTCCTCGGGCAGGAGAAGTCTGATTGCATACAGTCTGTATCTCGCGGCTGGTGATGTCAGTGTGCTTGATGTAGTGTACGAGGCAACTTGCCTCTACTGAGATGCATTCGAAAATGTCGTACACGAAGCTGTTCGTGATACGTCGTACGAGACGTATGATTGTAACAAAGCGAAGACATTTTGATGAGTGCTTACATGAGATACCCAAGAAAACCCACCAACCAACGGGGTGCTTCGAGAAGTTTATAAACACTTGCGAAAATCCCGGGCGACGCTTCCACATATCACCTGACATATTCGCCAAAGACAATAAATTCTACCTCTAGTAGTCTGTAGTACTATAGTATATATTATATCTTGTGAATATGTTGTTGCAATTCAACGATATGTCAAAATCGATAGTATAAATTAAACAGTCTCGTCCTCTTCAATTCAGATTTGAAATAACGTTCGTTCGTCTAGAACCTCCGCAATACATTTCTGGCTCCTATTTAGCTACATAATTATTAGAATTATGTCCAGGGAACCTACAATGATGTGAAACTGACATGGTGACGTAGTGGTAACACACCGGGAGGAGATGGGTTCGATTCCCGAACCAGTCGTTTTGAATTCAGTTGTCTATGATTTTCAAAAATTACAACAGACTATGTTAGGATAACTTTTAATAACATGGTATGGTTGATTCCTTCACCATTTACTGTCTATCTAAAAATGGCTACTATAATTACCTCGCAGTCAAGAGACGTGAAGTTTCAACATACACTGTAGCCTATGTTATATGCGTGTATAATGCATGGAGTAATATCAATTCCTGGTACTGATGCACATATGTATATACCTACACAGTGGAAATGTTTACGAAATGGTAATAAGTGGATGGATTGTCAGCCTTACTGGCAACTGTCATATCAGAGTTGTGTTTACTGTGTTGCAGGATAAGTAGGTTGTTCCAACATCGGCAGATATCTCCGTGGGTGTGGAGGCCGATAACCTTCGCCCTCAGTCCGTCTGGCAGAGAGCAACGCAAGGTGCTCGCTACACTGCACGGCTTCACACACAAGGTACACTCAGCATTCAGTAGCCAAGTATATGTGCTTTAGTTAGAGACTAGAAATTATCGTAGAAATATTTATGCATCAGTGCGTTTCAACGCTTTACGTGCACATATGCAGCGCCTCTGGCGGCCAACTCGGCACTAATATGGCGGCAACAGCAGCACCGCCTAGCAGATGATGTAGGAACTAAACAAATTATTGATTAAACGAGTGCAGTGCTCCTGGCGGCCACCTCGAGAACAAAGTAGCAGCATTCTTGGTGGTAACTTCCGAAGGTCGAGCCGAAGGTTGCCGAGGGTGTCCGAGCATGGCCGAGGCACCAGCACAGATGGTTGCTCACAGGTGCCAGTAGCAGCATGGTGGCTCCCAGGTGATGCAAACAAATTACAGTAGAAAAGAACTAGGTTAAGAAGATGGCGGATAGACACAATATGGTGGATGCTATGTCAAAGGTCAAGGAGAAAATTGAAGGTCAAAGTCAGAGGTCAAGGTCAGATACAGTATTGTGGTAATGACATCATCTAAGATGGCAGCTTGATCCACAATGGCCGCCCTCACTCACAGCCCTGAGCCCTCTCGCACAGCGCCCCTTTTTTGCACTACTCACATTTGGTATGCAGCTATGATCCATGGTTATTAGCAGCATGTATTTGTGTTGAGACATCTTTCATTTGACTGTGAAAATCATAATAAGGTTATTGCGACACTACACGTTTGTGATTCGCGGTAGAACCTCAGGACATGTGAAATTTAAGATATCCAATCAAATCATTGTTCATGAAGTTGAGCTGCAGATGTGCACGTAAGACATTAAAACAAGACGTCTGGATCTCTCCCAGTTGTTCGATTAATTCTCTCTCAGCGAGACATCTTGCAAACTTAATTTTTGATGGTTTATTAGTTATCGACAAATTTGCAGTACGAAAGCCAAACGCGTACCTGATAGTCAAACACAGTTAATTGCATGAAACAGAGGGATTTGTGTAAAATATTAGGTAAATTATATTTGCTTGAAGTGTTGTTTGAACTCTTATTTTCAGGTAATCAGGGAAAGAAGAGCTGAATACCGACAGAACAAGGTGAACTCAAACATTCCTACAGGTAAGTACAGTGCTTATATTATTATGTTAGTATGGACCACGGTCGTAGAAGAACAGGTCTGGACACTCGCCTATCTACCAATGTATTTTGCTTGACCCCCTTGTTGTTTGGCTGTAGTTCGTCAAGTTACCGAGAATGTCGTACTTTTTGGCGCTGTTTTCCGGGCGGTCGGACTCAGACTCCGTCCACTTGTTTCCGTTGTTAAATTTATAATGTAAATAAAGATTGCTGGAGCCTTTTCTTAAATTTGTGAGCGAAGAAAGCATTTCATAAATTGATAAAAAATACGTTTTGATAAATTGTTTATCATAGCGGAAAGGAAGTGGGCGGAAACTGAAAATAAAAATTTAAAAAGTTCAATATATATTTTTTTTTAAATACAAATAATTTTCATTCTTTAATTATATGAGCAATGTCTTTATCCACTGTGATTTTTTTTTGTAGTTTGGTATATCAGTTGGTTTTAGTGTAGTCGTTAAAACGGAAACATTCAAAATATGACTGTAACAAGCCATTACGCGAAAACTATGAGACATAACAATTTTCATAAGACCCTAATTTAGTCACATTTTGTGTCTAAAACAAGAAAAAAATATCTGGTTCAAATACAAAATAAAATAATGATGATGAAAATTGCAGTAGACCGCGCCCGTAAGTTACGGGCACCAGTTTTTCATAAAAAGAAAGCCACAGGATGAACAGTAAAGTATTTCTGCAAGTTTATTTTTGTTATTGGCCACTTGCATTTGTGAAAATAAGGTTCTTTCTCAACGAGATAGACCAAACTTTCTCCATTACTGAACTATCGTGATTAGCCAGCGTACACTTGCGACACAATATTATTAAATCGCCCGTTTACGGAAGTAGGCCTGGAAAATAGTTCTATGAAATGCAAGACGTCATGTAATCATTTCGCGAAAAATAAATGTTCCTCTCTCGACTTTAAAAGCTATGTTCATAAAAATTTACATTCTTGTTATCTTAACATACTGATTATTCTATACTTCTGCTTTGGGTTTATCTAGATTATCATATTGTAAGTTGGTTGTGTCCCCGATCCACCCTGATTTCAATTATTTTTTTGTATTTGTTATATGCTATTTTCTTGTATGAAGTGTCAGTTTAAGGTAAATTGTGAAACAATAGGTTTTCAGAGAAGTAGTGTGCTAATCTGGTGGTATTTTACTAATTATGGCTTAGAGAAACTCATAAAATATGTTGAGAGGCTGTGAAAACCAGTACTATGGTAATAATAATTAATTAAAATAAATAATTACATATCTAAAGTGATCAGTGATGCCCACAGGCATATATTTAAGCCTTGCCAAATAACAATTTTTTTTTATTTGAGCAAAGTGTGCCTTACATATCACTTTTGGCCCTTTTGAGTTAAATTTATAAAAACCTGAAAATGTGAATTTTCAATTGAAAGTTAGCTGGAAGTATGCGTCTGTTTGTAACTTGAAGATTATTCTGGTAAAGTTTTGTTGTTAATCATCATGTTAAGCCACTATGGCAGTATTTAGGACTTATAGTGTTGTAATTTAAGTCCAAATTGTGCAAAATTTTGTAAACGTAACTTTTTTCTAGGCATGTGGGGTGTCAATGAACGTAAAATTAAATTTCTTAATATTTTTATCTCTTGGTAATTTGCTGGCTTTTGGGTAGTTTTGGTAATAAATGCATTTTAGTAAAATCTGGATAAACTAGAGGAAGTGAAATCGTTAGCGCCGAGACTGGCTGGTGCCATGAGGTTCGGTTGAGCCCAAAGGAATTTCTATTATTTCATCATGCTGTGCTGTGATTGGCTGTAGGTAGAGTTTAAAATGCTGTGATGCTCACAGTATGCATGAGCAGCTTTAGGCACTACTTTGTGACATAATTTGTGTAACCTTTATAAATGATCTAAATTGTGAATACTTATTGAGGTCAGCTTGATTAATGATTAATTTAGACTATGTCAGTTCAGGCAGCAGTATGAAACTGTTTAACTTATTGTTATTAAAAATTTTTTACTGAGTGATGTTGTTTGGAAAGAGCCCTGTTGCCGGCGGATGAATATGTTATTTGAATAACTGGCTGGATAAACGCGGCCCTTGGTGCGCCTACTTGTTGGGAAGGCATAGTGCGAGGCGGACGTAACCGAGGGTGCAGGAGAATGATGGAGGGCGCGAACTTCCTCGGCGGGGAAATCATGAGTGTTCACTAGCAAACGATCTAGTTGTTTCTCTGTTGAGTATTTTCTCCGTTTGTATGGTGGTGTACGGCAACATTGTTGTGGGACAATATATTTATCTTTACCTTCAAAGGAGCGCTGAATTCAACTATTTATTTGTAGACCAAGTTTCAGCGGGCCGCACCCCGGGACTGTTAATTATCCGGCCGGAGAATTATTATTTGTACCGCAGGTGTAAGTAATTGTATTGACGGTAATTTCATGTGACATTGCGTGTAACTCTGTGTAAAGCTAAAGATTAAACGTAACGGGAACTTCAGTTTGGAAGGTAAAAACTGTGTTATTATTGTATCAAACATATCCAAATATGTACTGAGCTATCCGAGGCAATAAATACACCCACCACAATATGTCTGGCAAATTATTTTCTTTGTTCAACATCTTTATCGCCGTTTCGATGAGTCACCATATTTATGCGCAATAGTTAGTTAGCTGGCAATGTTAATATTTTATGAGTATTCTATAAAAAAACTTTGCGAGTTAAATTATCTGTATATAGGCTATAGACTCCATAACTTTATTCTCGAAACTCATACACGTGTCCATTGACAGCTACCCAAGTGAGCAGCTAGTTTTAAATAATATCTTTATATAAAAGAGAACCCTGACTAACATATCAAACTGCAGCCCAAACCACTAGATCTAAAATCGTGAAATTTTTGTGTAGTTTCCCCTCAGGTAGTATGCGAGCATTAAGAAGGGATTTTTCGAAATTCGACCTCTAATGATGTGAAAAGGGGTGAAGTGTATTTCCGAAGAAACGTCGATATAGCTCGAACTCGACGGCATATCATCGTGAGTTTTACTTTAATGGGACACACATGAAAATGCATATCAACTAATTTCAGGATTCTTCGAAATTCAACATTTAAGGCGGTGAAAATACATTAAATGTGTTTCCGGTTCATTTTCGATAACTATCGAATCCTTCGGGATTTTCACTTCAAAATGTTGCTTCCATAGATCTCCAAAAAGTAATTTAGGTAGTTTCGGTTCTCAGTTCATGTGTGTTCTGTGTATCTGTCAATAAGGCAGCCATTTTCTTACCAACACATATCCAGTAACTAACGAACAGTAGTGTGCATGAAGCCTTTCTACTAGAGAGAGAGAATTTTGGTCAGCGCTTAACATCGCGGTCTTTAGCGCTGGTGAGTGGAGATATGATGTATGGAGCAGCGCCGTAATGGTAGGGCGGGGGAAACGGGAGATCCCCGAGAAAACCCGCCGACCAACGGCATCGTCCGGCACGATTCCCACTTGCGAAAATCCGGAGACCGACCCCGCCGGGAATCGAACCCGGATCGCCTTGGCCTGACCCCTCGGCCACCGCGGCTCCCTGTCTGCTAGAGACAAGTGACATAACATATTGAAATCTAGTATGTGCTTGAAACTTTTCGCCTTGCCGAAGAGTATAAAAATATAAATGTATGTCTAAGTTTTTAAAGTCAAATGTTTCACGGGGCGAATCCACATTTTTTTTTTTTTTCTGTTTGTAATGATTCATTGTTATCAATGCTGGAGTGTGAATTTTAATAGTAACACTTTTCTGGTGTAAAAGATTGAACCCTCGATCACAAACAAGAGGCCTCGGTGGTCGAGGGGTCAGATCTCTCTCCTCCCACCTAGGCTATCCGGGTTCGATTCCCGACGGGGTGGGTCCGGGGATTTCCGCATGTGGGAACCTTGCCGGACGATACCGCTGGTCGGCGGGTTTTCTCGGGGATCTCCCGTTTCCCCGCCCATTCATTCCGGCGCTGCTCCATATTCCCATCATGTAAACCTTCCCATCCCCTCCTTCAACTAGCGCTAAAGACCACAACGTTAAGAGCTAACTAAATATATCTTTACTCACTCAATTATAAACATTTCTCAAAATGGTACATAAACGAAACGCTTCAATATACATTTTAAAGTATGATTGAATTATTGGAATTTGTCTGACGCAGGGAAAAGGTTAGCTTTCTTGGATCTTCTGATAAAAGTGGCGGAAGAAGGACAAGAAGGAACCTTGACGGACGAAGAGATCCGAGAAGAAGTCGACACATTCATGTTTGAGGTGAGTACTAATATATATACTGCAAATAGGTTCAGAATAACCAACACATATTACTGTCTGTATTTAGAACTAGGAGACCATAGGTTCGAGTGAAACTTTCGTATATCTCTGATAATATTGTTTCCCTCTGTAGATAACATTTGAACGAATGTATTTTCATTGTAAGGCAATTCCTCGAGACGGGAAAATGTTGCGAGTTCATTGACTTGTAGCATGGACTCAAACATACACAACTTTGCTGCAAAATTATCACAAATAAAATAATGGGGTCGTCGCTTAAAGTCTCGTAGGGAAAAGAGTAAAAGGAAACCACTGCACTCCAGTTTGGCGCGCAGTTAATAGAAAAGGTTACCAACGAGTCTAAACCTTATCGCTCCCCTGTCTCCTCGCACCAAACAAGGGAAATTGCATCCGTTATACAGCCACCTGAAAGAGTATATATCGCGGTCATGGGCGTGAAGGCATCGCGAGCTAGTTGCAACAACAGGTAGTCTGCCGCGAACTGTTGCGACCAGTCAGGCGTCAAGGTCTCTCCCACAGCATCAAGTGGTTCAACGACCATTCTGCGGAAGTCCCGATACTCTCTAGTAGTAGGCTATACTTTACGACGTTCCTCGTAAATACCACACAGGTAACACGGGGTTTATCTTTCTCGGCAGAAAAAAACTGAATGTTCGTTTCCTGGCTCAGTGAATCTAACGTGAACTGCTCTCGTAGGGCGTGCAATAAAAAAACTGATTTTTATTATTATTAAGAAAAACGAACGTCGCATATTCTGGGTGCCTACTGCCGCCCGTGTTAGTTTTCAGTTCCAATATTCAGAAAAAATATTCACGACGAATGATATCATGGGGTGCCTACCGCCGCCCCTGATATTCGAAACAAAAAGCTGAAGATTGGAGACCTTCGTTCTCCCTCGACGTCCGCGGCCAAATGCCTCAACCCACTTTCCCCGTCGCAGCTCTTCCCTGTCTTGGCGGCAAACCACCCTCCCAGTCCAGTGGTCACGAGGGGGTGCCTCCGGCCAATCAGTGTCGAGCATCCTACAAAGCTCCGCCCTCAGAGAACAGATTCCGTTTCAATTCACCTCGCATTCTTTTATTTTCAAATTGAATTTTTAATCTACAATCACATATTTTATATAAATTCCAAAAATTGCATGTTACAACTTACCTGCTCTGTGCTGCGGTGACAAATGTCGACGGAGAGTTTCTTTGTTGCAGGGACACGACACGACATCGGCGGCAATCTGCTGGGCCATCTTCATGCTGGGTGTCCATCAGCACGAACAGGTACTCTCTCCATCTCATTTAACAATTTCATTAGGTTAAATTTTTAATAAATTTTATTTTTATTGTGTTTAACGTCTCGTCGGGAGATTACAGGCTATTTTTGGAATTATTTCAATTGTTTATAAGAGCCTGTTAAAAATGTACACTTATAACTTTCTGGGAAAATATATTATATTGCAGTAGACTCATAAATTCATAATGTGTTACATAACTCCGACGTAAATATAGTGCAAGAATAATTTTGAATCATAAATATATATTCGCAGGTCCAGAGTGATCTTGTAATGCACATATAAAATGGTGATAAAATCCGAAGGCGCTATTACAAGAAGTTTGTAGTAATTTCACAACAATTAATTATTTGATTCGTAAATGGAAAGTTCTACGTGATGGGTGAGACCTTACGGTCAGTTAGGAATGTTGACCAATAGAACACACCATTAATAATTTTGTAGTAAGTAAATGGTCCCTACCAAATTATTTTGCAGTCTACACAAAATTATATTTTGGTGACCACAATTTTTAGTGATGACTGCAAAGTGATTTTGTGGTAAGCACAAAACATATTTGCATTGCCAGTGCGAGCAAAATATTTTATATCTGTCGCAAAATATGCTTTACCGTGTGCTCCGAACTGTGTAACTTGCATATCTAGTTAAAAACTGCCATAGTTTTCATTTAAAGTGTTATATGTTTATTGTATGTAAGAAGAATGCATACACTTTGTGAAGCTGCAAACAAATTGCAAGTTTACTTTCTCGATGTCAAAAGAATTAACTGAAAAAATATTAAATTAAAAATTGCTACCTTCTCTTTTATATGCGTGAGAAATCAAATTTCGCAAGTGTACATTTATCAGGAACGACTATCAGAATAATTTCTGTAGCTGTTTAAAGGGCGAAGACGGTAATAAATTAAAAAAAAGTATTCTTATAAATTTCTATTGTGTAGTTTGCTTACATTTAAGTCTTTGTCACTTGATTTAGCTGTAACTGAAATACATTTTAAGAATAGGCCTACATTTTATAATACTACTTGCTTTAAATTTTGAACAACCACGTTAATTATGTGTAAATTCTTACATGATAAAATATTACATGCGGAATTTCAGTTTTGAAGACTCTGGAATAAAAGAGCTCAATAGTTTTCCCCCTACTACTCTACGAATTTAACTAGTCACTTGCCGACAACACTAACCTCCCTTATACAGACAACACGACACTACATCACACCAGCCCTAGTGGCTGGTGGAAGCTTCTCTCCCCGCCGATACAACTACACTGTTAAACATTTCCGTAAATTCACGGAAATATTTACAGAAAAGTACTGTAATTTTACGGAAGTGGCTTCCGTAATTTTTTGTTTACGGTAATTTGTCAGTATTGTCACTTTACGGATATTTGACTGTAACTTTCCATAAATTCATGGAAGTATGTTTCTACAATTTTAAAGCATATTTTACCGTATCTTTAAGAAAAGTGGTATTAGTAATCACCATGAATCCTGGAGTTAATGTGCATGCCAATGGTGCTAAACGAAAATAAGACAAGACAATCTAAAGTAATAGAAGTTAAGTGCTGCGTCCAGGTTGTTCACACTTTGCCGCGAAGAAAAGAGCAATACAAACAAGGACTCGTATCGCGTATGGACAAAGGACCGAACAGTCCAGTAAGTGACTGAAGTGTTCCGAGTAGTGACCACGTGAGCGTTTTGACCCAACTGGGAGCAAAACTGGCATAAGACGCATTTGAATAGCATTAGTCCCCTCTCCTTGGGTGCTGCTATTGACCTATATGGCCATTAGGGGGGCAAGTCCTTGGCTGGGATTGGTTGTTGGGGTCTTTCGGCACGAATAGCACCTAAGTGCAATGAGATCTGTGATTGGCTGAGGGCTTAAGCCCCGTCCTAGGAGCGGTTGGGGTGGTGAGTGAGGGGGGAGGGGAAGTGAGGGAAATGGACTCTTTTGGTACAAATTATGCCTAAACACCATGAGGGGGAAGTGGATGTCTGCCCTCTCTCCTGCACCCTATGCTTATACTAACCTGTCTCTAACCTTATAGCATACACCCTCCCTGTCAGAGCCCCCCTCCTTATGTTATACCCATGTCCTGTCTTAAAGCATACCTCTGTAGCCTCTCCTGCCCCCTCCCTTTCCTTATGACATACCCTTATAGCATACCCCACTCAATGGCCACACACATCTTATATTCTCCTCGCTTCATCACAGCTGAAAAGAATCGCATCAGTTCTCTGTGTTTCGCGCTAGCGGGTATGTACCTTCAAAGTTATTTATTTCTGTAGAATAAAATCTTTTCCTCAAAATGTAACTAATGCAGTTCTCTAAAATCATACAAAAGTTGTCTCTTGCAAAGTTGATATCTTACCACTGTGTGGAACTCACTTATAAATTGTCACTGTGGTACAATGGTTAGAGCTTTTGCCTGGTAACTATAAGGTCGTGGGTTCGAATCCCAGCAAGTTCTAAAAAATTTTCAAATTAATAAGGGCCGGTTTCACCGACCAAGTTTAAGCGATTTAAACTATATTAATCGGCACTTTATCTCGATTATATATGTTTTGAGTTTCACCAAGCAGCTAAACTCGATTTTCTCGTCTTAAGCGAGATTAAATTTAACTGCTCGATTTTGGCCGGATAATGTCACTAATCTCGCTTAAGTTCATTATAAAATGGCGCGAGCACTGTATAATTTGGCATTTGAAGACAATTCAGACGATGAAGACTTTATTCCTGTGTATCTGCCTCGTCGGATTCGAGAAAGAAATCATTATTTTAATGAGAATGATGATACAGACTTCCAAATACATTTACGCTTGTCAACACAATCGGTCCATTCATTTGTATTGATACATACACTGACAGTACAGAAGTCACAGTGGTCTAGAGGTAAGACGCATAGGTTCGACGCTTATCAGCTCCAAATTTTTTTATTTTTAAAATAATTTCATGTAAACGTGTTTTATTCAAAAGTATTTGATAAATAAGTTTAGTGTTATTTATGAAATTCAGTGAGCATTTAATTTTTTTTCCTTGCTGAAAGTACAACTACAAGGCTATTCCTTGTAATTTTACAAACATATACTATGTATTTTATTACGACAACCATCGTAGTTTTACAAGGAATTTCTTTGGCAACTGGGTTTCCAAAGATTTTCTTTGTAAAAGTACAAACATTTTTTTACAGTGTATGAGGTTCTGTTTCACGTCTGGTATTTTCAGGTTAACAAAAAATATACAGACAAGAAAATAACTAAACAATTGTGTGTAGATAAACATTTGCCTTTACAGCAATAAAATTATGTAAATTATATTTGCTGGATCATCCCCTGGTCTTTCTTTCTGGCTTTGCTCCAAATTTACCCAGGGGTACCTAGCCCCCCAGCTGTATCCCCCCCCCTAGATAGTATGATGCAAACGCTCCCTCCTTCCCCTCAAGAACGCTGTAACAAAGTTTCCAAATGAAATAATTCACTAACTCACATTCGGCAATTTCCGACTAGTGTTCGGGTATTTCCGACACAATTAAGGCAACTCAGCTCACACTACCCATCGTGCAGCCAAGTTTAACTAATATCTAGTAACATAAACTAGCTGTGTTGTTAGTGGAACACACCTGTAACTTAAACTCAGGTTTAGCTCTTCATCGAGTTTTTATAATCTCGCTTTGTGGCAAAGTTTAACATCGTTGGTGAAACTGGCCCTAAATAGTGCATCAGAATCTCGAGAAAACATAGTAAATAAGAATATGTTGTATTTCTGGGAAATTGAGTGCTAGTAACTTAAAGAAATTAATTTTTTTTTGCGGAAAACGAACTGTCCGTAATTTTACGGAGAGTTCCGTTGTCAAGAAAAACTGAGTGTCCATTACTTTATGAAGATTTCTGGATAATTTTTTGCCTGTACTTTCCCTTAATTTCACGGAAATTTTTTTAACAGTGTACACGTAATTTATTAAATATGGCAACAACTCCCTTCCAGCCTTAAATACGGGTCAGGAGCCCATCTAATACAGATACACGCACCCCGCCGCCGCGCCGGTTCAATGATTTACAACTAATCAGTCGGGGTGTACTTGTTTCTAGATACACCCAACGAGTTAATGGGAACTTCGGTTCCTGGTCTGGTGACTGCACGGCCTCGGATGGCATATAAGAATTCGGCGGTGGATTTCTAGGCGCACATTATTGCAGGAACTTTTTTCTTGTGTTTCTGTATATAGTCTAAGTTCTTGGAGTTCAAATCTATTAATTATTTTATGTTTATTATTTTTCATATATTTTAGTTGCATTGTTTCAAGCACAAGGTTTTGAAATGGAATACTTTTTCTAGAAATGCGGAAGCAAGTTTTCTCAAATGATATGGCATCCCCTCATTAAAATTGAGGAACTTTCTGAAGCCATTGACCAGTAAGTCAGTGCATTGAGAAACACCATTGGAAAATAAATTGAAATAGCATTTTATAAAAGGTTTTGAGGAAGATATTAAAGAACCTGAGTTAAAGTATATGGAACACTGTAGCACGTTTAAAGTTGCAGCTGCTTCTATATGTGAATCTTAAGTAATTCAGATGATGTTGCCAGCTATCGTTTAATCAGTGTAAAGAAAATTGTCTTCGAACTGTGCAAGTAATAACAAATTAATACAAATTGTATTTTTCTTTAGTTAGAGAAAAAATCAGCACCGCTTCAGTTGCATATACTAGAGATATGGAGAAAACAAGCTTCCCGTTGACAGCAACAATTTTTTTCATCATATTTTTATTTTTATTTGTACCAGATATATTTTCCTTATTTTAGACATCAATTGTGAGTAAAATTTGCTTTCATGAAGTTTTTATTATCTCTCATAGCTTTTGCATAAGAGCTCGTAAATGTCAAAGTTTGCATGTTACTGTTTTAAGTACGATATTAAAACCAACTGACATGCCAAACTGAAAAAAAATAACACTAAATAACGATGTTTCAGGCTACAAGTTCTTCTATTTAAAAACAAAAAAATAAAATAATACTGTATTTAAACAAAAATGTTAAATTTTAAAATTAAAAATTAATATATATATATATATATATATATATATATATATGTGTGTGTGTGTGTGTGTGTGTGTTATGTTGGTTTGTGTACGCTTCAAAAACTCAAAAAGTTCTGCACCGATCGAGCTGAAATTTTAGCATGATATATAATCCGCATCAAGGATTGTTTTTATCTAATTTGCGACCGCGGGGGAAAAAAAGCGAGGAAAACACTCAACACTCGCTGACAACCGCAATAGTAATGGCTGTTAAATGCCGGGCAGCTGTTTGGGGTGGAAGCCGCAGCCGGGCAGCTGTTTTATAGAGAAATAAAGATGAATTTAAAAAAAAGAAGTTCTACAATTAAAGTACGCTTAGCGCAGTGGACTGGACAAATCTGTTTGTATTTGATGTTTTAAAGATAAACAGTGAATATAGTATAATATAGAATATAGTATCACCATCAATTAACACGTAACTAAAAGTTAGTTACTCTTTTCTATAGTACACCCGGGCGAAGCCGCAACGGGACAGCTAATATATATATATATATATATATATATATATATATATATATATATATATATATATATATATATACATATATATATATAATATTTCACAGTGAAATATTATTTAGTTTGGCACGTCAGTTGGTTTTAGTTACGTACTTAAAACCGTAACATTAAATTTTTGACATTTGTAAGCAATTACGCAAACAATATGAGGGATAAAACATTTCATAAGGGCAAAATTTAGTTAAAATTTATGTATAAAATATGAATAATTATCTGATACAAACAAAACTATAAATATGACGAAAATTGCTATATTCCGTGCCCTTAACAGGCGGTAAGCGACTAAAGTTTTTATCAATAAACCCTCCGAGTTCTTGAATACAAGTTCATACATTCAGTTACTAGTGTAACGCCTTGTTCAGTCAAAAACTGGATTCACAACTGTACTTAAAATACGTACGTACGCTCACACGTATGCGTAATTTTTTTGGGATTGGATTCAGAACACCAATAAATCTATACGCATAAAATGTTTTTTTTTTGCTAGTGTAAAATGTTGGCAGTATATTGTGGCACATCAATAGTCTTGAAACGAAACAAATAAAATAATTTACGGCAAAAATAGGAAGTATTTGAAAAACATTAATAATATTAAATTTTGCCCTATTTTCATACGGCTACTTTTAAGCTGAATTCACAACCACACATTAGCGTACGTGTAAGGAGTAGAAAGTTTACCAACTTCTCACATGTATGTATGCATGTTACGTGGTGATGTGAATGCTTGCATGCACTCTCAGTGTATCTACTTTTACACTATGCTAAGCGTTGATTGTAAATCCAACTGAATCTTCGTTTCGTAGTAGACTTTACAGACTTAAAGTGGTGACTCGTTATGGAAAATCATTACGAAAAGCCGATTAACATACGCCCGGAAATGACGTTTAAAAGTGAAAAATCCCCTTCCATCCAAATAATCAGCATAAACGTTAAAAACTGCAAAACAAAATTCTATTTTTAAAACCTTCATTTTTTTTACCCTTTTGGCGTAGTCCCTGAGCATAAATTAACTGTTCAACTGGCATTTTCGTAATGTTTGTCTATAAGAGAGCATCGTTTATTCTTATACACACGTGTGAAAATGTTGTGCATGCGTAAGTGGATGAGCCACCCAGCCTATTATAATTTACTAACGGATATATAATACGTTTGCTTGTTGGTATATGTGTATATGTGTACTTACAAGACTGATATGAATGTGTGAGTACTATGAGTAAAGAGCGTATTACAGAGCTGCGGGCGTGGTGCGGCAGCAGGACAACTACCGTAGACTATGTCACTTACTAAACTGTCCGAGGCTGTTGATACCACCCTGTGTTTGGTTCCTGCACGTTACGGCAGGTTTCCTATTGGCCTAGCTGCCGACTGGCAGGGCAGCCTCCTTACGCTGATTGGCGGTAGACGTTTCCAGCCATTTTGTTGGCGTGTGTGGCTGAGCTTGTCACCCTACCGGCTATTTCACTCGTATTTCTAAATATTCAGTGACAATGTGTTGCAGGACAAGGTTGTGGAGGAATTGCAGGAGATATTCGGCGACTCGAAGCGCGCGCCCACATTCTCTGACCTGCAGGCCATGCGGTACCTGGAGCAGGTCATCAAGGAGTCACTTCGGTTGTATCCCAGCGTGCCTGGTTTCTCTCGCACTGTCGAGGTCGACCTGCACATACGTGAGTGTCTCTCACTGTTCCCATGAATAATGATTTCTGGTGAATAGAATTTTGAACTGACTTGTTTCATTGTATGATGTGCACTCTACATTCACAGAATATTTAGGAATGCAGAAGTGAAATAGACAGTAGGGCGGTGAACTCAGTCACACGCGCCAGCAAAATGGCTACCCTGGCCAGCAACATGGCGAAATCTCCTACAGCTAATCAGCCTAAGGCGGCTGCCCTGATAGCCAGCAGCCGGACCACTGAGAAACCTGTCGTAACATACAGGAGCCAAACACACGTTGAGCTGGTATAAAGGGCCTAGATCAGCCAATAATCGACTAAGTTCACTCTTATTACATGAGCTGCCACATCATTTCACGTCTGTATTGCTGTTTAGTCTGTGCTACAGCTCTACTTAGTGGTTACAGTGCCACAAATACAGTGATGATATTTAACATGGCTGTAGTAAGAAATATATATATATATATATATATATATATATATATATATATATATATATATATATATATATATATATATAGCACACTACTAGTGCCCGTAGAGGCTTGGTCAAAAACCAACTCGAACTACATACTTTCTTTCCTTACTACAATTATTTTCAATCACCATCGCTGTACTGGTGACGTCTACAACAAGCGTGCAAGAACATAAATAAAAAGAAACATATGTAAATAAATAAAATAATTTTATTAGATTTTTGTCGAAGTAGAGGGTTCTTTCTTACGCGAACCTTGTTTGTAAACATTTTATTTACTTATTTTGGGATGCACTTGGTTTTCTGGAAAGATTAGATTGATGCGAAATTATTTCAAAGCAAGTGAGTGAAGATGTTTTGGTCAGCATTTAGCGACAGGGGTGATACGATGTGGGTATGGAGCATCGCCGGAATGAATGAGCGGGGGAAGCGGGAGATCCCCGACCAGAGGCATCGTCCAGCACGATTCTCACATGCGAAAATCCGGGGGCCAGCCCCGCCGGGAACCGAACCCGGATCGCCTTGGTGGGAGGCGGGAGGTCTGACCCCTCGGCCACTGTGGCCCCTCTGTTTCAAAGAAATGTTATGTTATAGGCTAAACGTATTTGATACAATACTAATATTAAACACATCTTCTGAAAAACTGACGTGAACTATGTCAAACTAATATCCATGAAAATATTAAGGAACAAACTCAATTACAATCGCTATAATGGATAGTAAATATTTGTCTCATGAGTTGATTTGTGCTGAGAGTGATTGTTGGCTTGCAGGAGGCTACACCATACCTGCTGGAGCAGGGGTGTCCGTGCTGCCGTACGTGATTCACCGTGACCCTGTCCTCTACCCTGAGCCAGAGCGCTTCGACCCGCAGCGCTTCAGCCCAGAGAATTGTCGCACCAGGCATCCCTTCGCCTATCTTCCCTTCAGCGCCGGACCTCGTAACTGTATTGGTAAACCTCTCTCTCTAACACTTACAGCTAATATATTGTTATTATACCCATAGCGTCAATTATCTTTTTTAAAAAACTGGACCACACGTGTCACTAGTGCCGCTAGCTTCTTATAAAGATGTCCTGCGTTAAAAACAATTAGGACCTTAGAGTAGATGTACAGGATGAGTCGTTAATATTTGCTAACTCGGTGCGAATGCAATTTTGAGGACAGATAATTAGGGAAACATATATGCAACATGTGTCATGATGAGATTCATTAGGGTGGTAGATGTCCTCAACGGCGGAGATTTGAAACGAGGATATGCAAGATAAGCAAATGTTATAAAAGAAGATATTTATTTATTTAATCTTACCTGTTATTTTACCTTCACTCGTCCATATTTTTAATACATCACTAAACTTGTGCTCTTTCCCGGCTAGGTGGAAAAAGGCCTGTGTGCGCCCTATTCCTAAAATATCATATCCAAGTAGTATGTGCGAATACAGGCCAATAAGTATATTGCCTTGTTTGTCAAAAGCCCTTGAATACATTGTACATGAACAAATTTACTCTCACGTGAATAAACATAACCTGTTAAACCACTTACAGACTGGCTTCAGATACCAACACAGTACTTGTACTGAACTAATTAATGTTACCGATGACATACGGCGTTCTATGGACTCTAGGCAAATCACCCTTCTGACATTAATTGACTTCAGCAGAGCTTTCGACTCTGTTGATCATGACATACTAATAGCTAAGTTAAGAAATCGTTTCAATTTTTCTCTGACAGCATGTGAATGGATTAAATCGTATTTATCGGAAATATATCAGTGCGTAATTTTAAACGGCATGAAGTCTCGCTGGCAAGCAGTTTTTAAAGGCGTACCTCAAGGATCAGTCTTGGGTCCTCTACTGTTCTCATTATTTATAAATGATCTTCCAAAATGTTTATCTCATACCAGCTATCATATTTACGCGGACGATTTCCAGATGTATATATCATCAGCTCGAAATCATATAGTCTCCTCTTTTCAGAAAATGAATATGGATCTTAATGAGGTATCAAAATGGTCTGAAGCAAATAGTGTTCAGATTAATCCACAAAAAAACCCAATGCATAATAATCGGTTCCCCATCTCTACTTACAGCTGCTAAGAAACTTCCTTTACCTAATATATTGCTTAAAGAAACAGTCATTAACAACAGTAGTAGTGTTAAAAGTTTGGGTGTAGTAATTGATGAAAATCTATCGTGGGCAGATCACACACATAATATATTTGCAGTAAGGTGTATAGAACGCTGCATTATATTAAGAGATTCACTAATCTGTTGCCGTAGTGTATTAAGAAACTACTTGTTCAGACACTCGTACTCCCCGTCATCGATTATTGCTACGTTGTATACGGAGACCTAGCAGAGCATCTAAATACGCGGTTGCAAAGATTGCAGAATTCATGTGTACGATTCATTTTTAATCTTAAATCCAGAGATCATCTCAAGTTCTTATTATAATAAGCTGCGATGGCTGAAGTTACGTGACAAGAGAAGAGTTCACACACTATTGCTCGTAAACAAAGTTCTGCGTGAAAACACTCCTGTATATTTACGAAATCGCCTTAACTATCGTTCCTTCGCTCACGACGTATCTACACGGTCAAAATCAGACAATAAACGATTAATTCCAATTCACAGATCAAAGTATTTTTCAAATTCTTTCAGTGTTTCTGCTGCTAGGAGCTGGAATGAGCTGGACCAAAACATACGTGGCGCAGGCTCTTGCTTGCTGTTCAGAAAGAAGTTAATGCAGTGCTTACTATTACGTGATCGGGGTCTGTAAAGGAAAACATTTTTGTATGAATGCTTGGATGAATGGCTGCATAAATGCTCTTCTTATTTTTTATAACTCTTTTCATATTTACTGTAATATTTCCTTTGATTTTGTATTATTACATCTGTTTTTCAGTGTCATTTAATGCTTCAACTATACTTATCACTGTTTCTGTGTTATTGATGTAAAATGAGACTACTGTGCTCAAACTTGTGTGGTGTCTAGTTGGCTATGATTAATTACAGTGATTAAGATTTTCAGGGCCAAGTACATGCAATTACTAAGTTTTTATATAAGTACATCTATCATGATAAACTGCTAACACTGACTAAATACGTATATTGATAAATTATCTATGTTGTGTTTTACATATAGTGTTCTACTTGTAGACTTATACTAGAAATTCATTAGGTTTATTTTTTTCTTCTGTTGACCATGTTTTAACTAGGCACTTACAAAATTCACTTTTTCCCCCTGTGTTATTATTATTTTTTTAATAGTGTCAATTGTAGAATGTGTGTGATTTATAAGGTTCAGTGTAAGAGAAGGCAAAATTGCCTTATCTGCGCCTAATAAAGACGGTTTATTATTATTATTATTATTATTATTATTATTATTATTAAAATAATATTGCTGATAGTAGACCTCTTCATACATAAAATAGATGTTGGTTACCTTACCTCCTATTACATAGAACACTGTGGCCATACGCGATACGGATATGACATGTCATGTAAGCAATAATCTTGCCAAAATGTTTTAAAAAGGTCGCTTTGGGACACCATTTCCTTGTGGATGTATGAATGAGTGCCTGGGAGGTAGGCAGCCTGAAACACTGTCGTGCATGACGTGTCGGTTTCTTAATGCTATTTGCTTATCATTTGATTGTGCATTTACACATTTTCAGGCCATACCTTTGAAGCCGTTTGCCACACTTTTGAATTACGTTAGGCCCGATGTCGCATATATGTTTCCCTAATTATTTGTTCTCAGGATCCCACTCCTGCCGAGTTTGTATAACGGCACACTCTTTATAATAAGTATTATCATATTTTCACTATCTATCTAGAGATTTCACGTTGGAAAAATATCTCGTTGGTCATTCCAAGTTGCATGGTCCGAGAAAAAAGTTGCAGATATTGATGTAAAAGAAAGAAAATATTTTCTTATTGCGTTCAGCTACAGAATAAGAATAATAATTATAGATTTGTCATTTATTTACTTTTGTTCGGCTCTTTGTCTAATCGACGAGGTCATTGGAGACGGTTACACACTACTTTTCGCAAGGTCAATACTTTGAGACGAATCAGCCATGACCTACGTCAAGAAACCAGCTTACACGTGGAGCGGTTTTGTGAAACCATGGATAACTGGAATGCCTGAGCCAAGACTCATATCCGTGTCCTTACGAATGTAAGTTCAGCGTGTTACCATTGTCCCACCAGACTCGATTTTTTTACAATCTTGCTGACAGTCCTATATTTAATTATTTAATCCTTCATACAGGATTCCATAAGCACCAGGATATAAAGCGTGTAAAAATCAGGGACATCATTTCAGGTTTTTATGGGGGGGGGGGGGCAAGATTGGTTTTTCGGCGACAGTGACCTGGTTTCAGCTTTTTAAATAATTAAGCATGTATAAATTATAAACTTTAATAATAAAACTTCAGTTTTATGAGCATAAGTTAACATTATTCAAAAACAAAATACAAAAAATTAATTTTATACACTTAAAATTCTAATTCAGGAGGGGGGATTCCCTCCCCCCCCCCCTAAATGACGCCCCTGGTAAAAAGCAAGTAAATAACAAAATATTTACAAATAAAGTTGACAATCTAAAACTTCAACATAGCAGAGTTAAATTGAATTAATAATACAATAACATTCTACTTTAAATATTCACTGGCAGGAAAAAAAATGCGATAAAAATACTTCTTCATCTCTTGTTTAAACAAGTCAATATTACTAAAACACGATACTTTATATTAATGTGACAGTGCATTACATATCTTATACAGTTTCTACAAGAACAGCAGTGTTTCTCTCTGCTACAGATATCCGCACAATTATACATACACATATAACTCACAATTTGCCAAGTGAAGAAAAATTCCAATGCAAAATGTGTATACACGACAAACTTCATAACTGAAAGAAAGTAGAAATACTATGAAAAAATATGTATTCAGGCTGTTTGGAAACGTAACCTAAACATCGTGGGAGGTGAATCCTTGTGGAAAATGGCGACAAATACATATTGCAACTTAATGTGGTGTGGCTTGAGTGAATGTGTTTCGCGCGTTCGAGGCCTAGAAGTGCGGAAGTGGTAAGGACGACACAGCAGGCGCTTAACGTCTCCTCCTAGCCTCTAGGCGCAAGTCACTGAACTGGTGTGCATTTTTCTCGTAGACAACTCGCCTCTGTTTTGACATTTTAGAGGTGACCCTATCAATTTATGACGTAACATTAAAAATATAGATCTATTGTATACGTATATGTTTTAAAAAGATCCTGTGCCAACATATTCATACCTAAAAAGGATCACAAAACACCCATTTCCGCAATTTTCGGCTGCTTAAGAAGATATTTTAGATATACAAGTAGGACCCGAAATGAGCATACACGAGTATAACATTATTTTAATGCTATCTATAAGCAGACATAACTTAAGCAAGCTAAGCGGCTTTCGAATAAACTTATAACGGCCTAAGCTCTGCTCACCGCTCCGCGACTTGGGCAGGTGGCCACCTTAACATAGCTCATTTTGTACGGCTTTGAAATTCGAGTTTTTAATTAGTATTTATGAAAAATAGAAAAAAAAACGTTGAAATGAAACCACGTTGTTTCGAACATTTCTTGCTGTCGGTCTTGAAACCATACTAAATATCGTTAAAATCGTCCACCAACATACAGAACATAAGGGTGACCACCCTCTAATTATATACAACTTTTTCTCTGTCATGTTATATGGTTATTTGATGCGGTTGTCCTACCCAATGCTTCCTCAAAGAACCAACAAGTGATCTTAGTGCAAATCGCCAGCATTTACAGTTTTTTTTATAAAAACACACAAATATGTTAGCGGTGACATGGAAAAGCATGTTATGAAGGTAGTACATCATGCACGCTGTTGTCAGCACATCAAAAAAAAAAAACGCAAGTGCAACGAGACAGTATGTGTGAATAGCATCGCCTACATATAAGGTATTTTCACAACACCGCTAAAATAATAGAATGCGTTTTTAAAGACAGCCAAGCGTGATTTTTGTCCTTATTTTAATATAGCTATGGTTTTTACAACAATACTTTTTCCTCAATGTATACTTTGTAAACGAAGGTAAGTTCTAGGCTAGCCTGTTGTGTCCTTCCTTAGTGGTTTAATGATGAAGCTTTATAATACAATTTCCTGATGCTATCAAGGTGTCATATAAAATACCGCTATGTATCTTATTTTTCAACGTGAATGAATATGTTTTCAGGTCAGAGGTTCGCTTTACTGGAGGAGAAAGTCGTGCTGTCTTCGCTGCTGAGGAGATTCAAGGTTACGTCCCTGGACAAGAGCGAAGACGTTCCTTTGCTTATCGAGCTGATCCTGCGACCGAAAAACAAACTGAGAATCAAGCTGGCTCGTAGAAAGTAGTAGGAACGAATACGATCGCACTTACTGACATACTAGTTTTATATGAGTTAGAAGTGCACTTTTTATATGCACTCTCTTTTACATCCTCGTGATGAAAGAGACACCTGCAAATACATACGAAATCTTCCTCACAAACTTATTTTGAAAAGTTTGCTGTTCAGTGTCGAAGCTTGGTAATGTTTCAAGGGAGCGGTATTAAACTGAGAGCGTGGCACTGAGATACCTGCAGAAATCAACCAAAAAGAACACTTCTACATTACTATAATTCTGTTACTGGATAATTCTCTCCTAGCCTCTTTGACACTAACTGGCTGTAGAATTACCTCCACCTACCAATCTGGTGGTTCCACAGTGTGTATAGTCGCTGGTTAGCCCGCTTCCTTTGGAATACGTTCATACTTCGCTACTTGTGCTATGTGTATTCGATTAAATATTACAAATAGAAAAATGAATATTTAATATTAATTGAATCTAATCGTTCTCGTTTCTAATACCTAGGGACCCCTGTTTTCTCGCGAAAAGAATTTTGCCTCACTTTGTTTAGATGCCTTGCGTGCACATATGCAATTCAGCTTCGTGGTCAGTGATTTGATATTTTAACTGTCACGAGTCATGGGATTCAACCGGAAAATCACAGACGTGTGGTGTCGCAGGAACGTTATTGTAATTAGCTCAGTCAAATGAGATACTGCTCTTCACACAGACACGCTGCGTATGTGCACGTAAGGCACTGAAACAAACTGGAGCAAAATTCTTTTCGCGAAAAACAGGGTCCCTACTAACCCCGTGAATTACAAACATTTTTTGATATTTAAAGAATGGTTATTTAGTCTTTATGTTGTAAAATTTCTTGTATACTAGTAGATAAATTTATACGATGGACTGTTCTTTCTACAGTATAACACCAAAGAGTATGTTTAATCTGTAATGAAGATAACCCAACCGTCAGCTGTGTTGTTTAGTAAAATCTAAAGGGAAAAAAATTGTCAATTTGATGTCACGTTTAAGAGTAGCTGCAGAACTTCGTTTAACCAGACAATTACACATACTCTGTTGCGTCCTCAACAGCGCCTACTTTCTTTAACATTTTCACTAAGCTAGTATTTAAGCTACAACATAAAAGTAGCTTATGAATTGTGGATTCAATTTTAAGTAACAGTTAACATATGTGTGGTAATGTGGTAGCGTTTTCTGCACAAAATGGAACTACTGCGTGAATAAAGTTCCCGCAGACAAAACTCCCACCATTTGAAGGCACCATTGGTTCATCAGCCTGTGATGTGTTTATTTGCGAGCAGCTAAGCAAAGAAACTTTACGTTGACATTAGAAAAGCATCAATTAAAACTGCAAAGTTGCAAAGGCTTTATAGGCTGTTTAAAATTAAAGCCATAATTAAAGCGGTACTACTGTCTATACGCGTTTAAGAAGTGAGATCGCGCGAAGCACATGCACGTGATCGAAGGTAAGGTCTGTCAATGAAAACACGCAGTGTTCACGTGATTGCAGCTTGTAATCAGGGGTGTCCGGAATGCTCGCCACATGTAGTGGCAGACAAATACTGAGCGTAGAATACCATGCACGAATTGGTGGTATTTAGGCAAGTATGAACACATAAAGTCGTGGGAACCTATGAGCGTGAATGAGTTAGAACCTCGATAAATTGACAGTAGGGTTGTTACATATTTAGATAGGTATTGATAATTCTCGACATTGACGTTTTCGATGTTTGGTGCAACGTTTCTCGATAATATCTACGATACTGATCGATGTAATAATGTAATAGACGTTCATTAACATTATCAAAGCCCTCGTTATTATCAAACCATCTGTAGTGTGTATCCGACAGTGTTATGGAACCCGTAAAATAATGTTTTAAATACAGTCATTCCTCATTAACGATAATTAAATCATACTTTTAACTAAACCATTACATAAGATATATAGATACTACCCGTTTTATAGACATGATGCGAAGTTAAGATGTAATTGATATAATTCATGTTGCACGTGTTGTAGATACAACTACTACACCGAACCTGCAGTGCATGTATCACGACCTACAATCTATAAGTGAATAAACAGTACATAACAGCCCTAGCTGGACGTACATGTGTTTATTTACGTTCTATTTTAACAATGAAACACATTTACATTTGACGTTTCTGTCTGATTAAAACACTGTCAGATAACAATGCGAACATTCATTTAACCAGTCACCAATTTAACTCTCCTCACACTGCAAGTGTGCGCTGGTTTACCACTTATACTAGTATTACGAACTCTTGTTTACAAACTACAATTCTCACATCTCGGCGAATGAACTATAGATAGAGACATGCAAAATTCGCGTTATCATTTGGTAGCAGACTGAACTTCACTTTCCTATACATAACAGAGCATAATCTGAAATTTAATTGGCCACCAATTCTCATGTGTTGTCATTTACGTGTGTTACGTCTCTGCAGAGATTGGCCTCTCTGCCGTGTAAACATTCTCCGCGGCAAGTCACGGCAATATCGGCCAGTGGGAGACGCCGAACGAGTCTATAAGTCACTTGGAGTCTAGTCAGCTGTCAGAAAATAACGCGAATTTTGCATACCCTAAATGACTCTGTTGAAGTGTATTGCTTGGTTGTACTTTAAATGTAATCATTTAAATACTTTTTTGACATATGTCAACTGTGTAGAGGGTAAAGTCGTTTCTCAATTAAATGTGCTACTACCTCTTTTACTAAGTTATGGTTAGAGCCACGATTTTATGGTGAAAAGATTTTTGCAACATTTGGTTTCGATGCGTCATGCGCACACCTGCAGCTCTGCTACATCGTCTGTGATTGGATGATTTTACTCTCACTTGCCTTGGCAAATTATAGACGTACAGACTCACAATACTATTATTCTGATTGGTGCAGTCAAATGAGAAACGTGTCTGAACAAAGGCACGCTGCCAATAACCTTGAAACAGAACTGCCGATGTGCACGTGAGTCACTGAAACAAAGTGAGGCAAAAATCTTTTCGCGACAAAATCGTGGCCCTAGTTATGGTATAGTAAAATCAGTTTGAAACTTTGAACGTTGTATTTCCCTTATATTTTGTAATAGATCGTGGTAATGGGAATGTAGTGTGAATGTTAGTAATCATTACGTTACAAACTGGGTACGTAATCAAAAAGGTTGCTACACCCATCACGAGTAGGCTTGTGAGCACAAGGCATAAAAATGACAGAGTTGGGTTAAGTGCACCACGGGGTGTTGTCGTTACAGTGTTTAAAGAATTTAACATGTATACTCGAAAGTCTTCAAAATTGTCATTTTAATATGAACCACCTATAGCAAAATTAGCACAGGACACAAATAAATTAAATATTCTGTACTTAAGGACAGCATTTGTAAGGATTTTAATTAAACTATTTCATAGCAAGTTTGCGTTGTGTTGGGACGAATTAGCGAAACGACTTAATATTATTTCCGACGTATTGCAACGACTGAGAAAAACATAGACATGAGAAGGTATTATGTATCTATTCGAAATAAGAGTGCGTTTAAAAATAATTTTGAAAATACAAAAGAGATAACTATTACTAGAATAACTGGAAATATTACGCAAATCGGATTACTAACGTTCGATAAGGAAACAGGAGGGAACCGTCACATCTTTTGAACTGAACTTTATGTTACTGAAAATGGCAATGAGTTGAATTAAAATAACATTTTTAACTTGAAAAAAATATTCCTACGTACACCAGTAGTGGAAGAACACACTGCGTTGCAAACCTCGATGTTTTAAATTTGACAAAATAATACGCACAGAAAAATGAACACGGATATGTCACGATTTGTGACTCACTGAATCCAAAATCTGTACAAATAATAATTAATTCTTACCGAGGTTTTGGCGTATTGAAGGCTCTCTGAAACTTAAGAAGCAAACATGCCCAAAATGCTATACAAAAGCCTTAAAAATGACAGACATTGATTGGCTTTAAAGAAGTGTTTCATGCTTGAGTAAGAAAAAAATCTGTTGAAATTATTGCTTATCATAAATGCTATTTCATCCCCATTCAAAGATAATTACAAAGTATGAATTTTTCTGCTGGTTTCAAGGTTTTGACGGTTCTTCTATTTGCACAGTAAACTTTGAAAATCAATTTTCTGAGAAATCTTAAGAACTAACAAATTTGCATTCGTAATTTCATTCTGCAGAGTCTCGTAAAAGTTAACGTGTGACAAACTGTGAGAATCTGCTCATACCTCTAATTGTGACTAGTAATAATTTGCCAGTTCAAAATAAACTTTAAAAAGTGTCTAATTTAAAAATTTTGTTAGTGTTTGACAATTTCGTGGACAAAATACGCCGGGTTAGTAGCATTACTGGATTGGGAACTCTTGATTCTTGAGAAGTTGCGTGCACATCCGATGTATGACTGATGCACTACGCCTACGCAGCCCTAACCTTACGGTGTGCAGTCACATACAGAATTAATACCAGGAACCTCCGATTTTCGCGAAACGTTTTTTGCACCACTTAGTTTCAATGCCTTATGTGCACATCAGCAGCTCTGCTCTGTGGTTATTGGCAGTGTGTCTTTGTAGAGGCGTCACTTATTTCATTGTGCCAATCAGCACAAGGTAACTGCGACAGCTGAAAGTCAAAATCATCCAATCACTGACCACGAAGCAGACTGCAGATGTGCAAAGAGAGTGTGGCAAAGATCTTTTAGTGAAAATCAGGGGTCCCTAAGAATGGTACACACTGAGAGAAAGGTACCGTTGAATAAGACCAATTTCTTGATGCAACCAAATAATTTGTATGGGAGCAATGAAATGTTTGTTGGCGAAACAAAACAATATATTTTTGTTCTTATTTGGCTGTATGTTTGGATCGTCACAACAAAATATTTGTTTCTATGTACACACAGTTTAGTTTTAAAAAAAATACACTTACCGGATTGTCTGCGATTAATCAATCACGGCAAGACTGAGTTTTGTATCGTAAATATGTTTTTATGGCTGCTTTGTAACATGCATGACATTTACGCAGATGTGCAAAGTTTCCAATTTCAATATCTTTATTATTTTATTTTTATGTTCAGATTTTCTTTAAATCATATGTTTTCACCAGTAGGAAGTTCCACTAAAAACGCTCATAAATATTTATATTGTGCTGTCACAGATGTCATATTTCGCTAGGAAAAAATTGTTCTATAATATTTAAATATTGCCTTAGCGGTAGTTCTTAACAAAATTGCAGTTCCACCCAAAAATAAATTGAGCATAATTTAGGAAAATATAAACGTTAAAATTAGTTAATTATAAATAGTAAAATAAATAGACTCGTTTTCTGTGTTATAACACAGTCACTATATTTACAAAATTTTAATTTACAATTTGACAACAAATACAACACACTACTAAACAATTTTCACTAAAAAAATTACAACTTTCATTTGGTTTACTTCGAAGTTTAACTGATGTTTTTTTTTTCCAAGGCTTTGGGTCTCAATCTACTAAAATTTATAGGCTACAAGTTTTTATATCATAGTTAACTGCATCAGACTGTAAGTACTCAAACAAGGCAACACAGAATAATGTTTTATGAAGAGATTCCATAAATTTTAAAACTGATAACATTTAAGCTCGGATCAATTTCTGTGATAAGTAGTTACCAACTGCTGCATGTTGGTGTGCTTATGCTCTCAAATAATCACAGCCTTTCAGCACTGAAATAACGCAGTTATAACAGAGAAACACTCGTTAAAAACCTGCTTGTGTACTATTTCACGCATCTCGCATTCTTAAACATTTATTCAATAAAATACGGTACAATGTTCATCGTACAGTACTAGTAAAATAAGGACCACGAAGAATGCCTTTGCGTCTATCAACACAGACACACACATAAGTTAACAGTCAAGAAAGTTTAGGTCTAAATTGTTTCACATTTTAGCAGTAACGTGGCAAGTTTTTATTTCTAAATACTTCACTCTCTGTTGACCGCTGGTATTATAACTCTCATTATTACAGACGATTAGCAGCTGCCTTTTAAGGATATCACACAATTCGCTACTGAACTAGCAGTAAACGAAACTACCGACTGTTCACGGTAAAATAAACATTTTTGAAGTATTTTTTATTTTATTTCAGTCAATGTATAGTACAAATTTCCGCCAATTGCTTATACGAACACAGCAGTTCTAGTAATAAATACTGTGCAAGTTTTGACGCACTAAAAACTTAACATCAGCGGTCATAAAATGGTTTTATAATGATCTTAATAATGTGACCATCAAAAGTGCTCACTTTACCATGAATCATGTATACCTGTATCGAACACACGCTACCGCAATAAAAGGAAAGAGACGCGGGCCCCTGGCCAAGACACGAACTGTTATCACCGCCTCGCTTCGAGCCTGACGTTGATGCCCTTGTCGTTCTTGAGTACAAGCTCTGGCAGCAGCTCGTCCAGAGAGTTGGTTGTGCTCCCAGCCACCAGGCGGTAGCTCCGCAGAACCGTCGATACGAACACCTTCAGCTCCAGCATCGCGAACTTCTGTCCTGCGGGACATAATATTTCCATCAACTTTAATGACTGGAGTCTTTGCAACGTGAAATGCTAGGGCAAAAACGTTGTAGATATTTGCATTTACTCCAAATGAAAATTTGTATGTTTTTTTTTTAATTTTAGGTATTAATATGAATAGGAATTTATATAAATTAATACTACACAACGTGTTTCAGAAACATGTGCCCAAATTGTGCTAGGGTTCTGCCGACCCGAAAGGAAAAAATTTAAGCATAACTCTCATGGGACATCTCTTAAGCACTGCAGACAACCTTCAAGGTGGAGTCCGAGAAGCACATTATATGGAACACTGGGAAATGAACTTGTATTAGAGGAACAGGATGTGGTATACGAACAAATTAAACCAAGGTCTTAACACGATAGTAATGATACATCGTACTTATGCCCAAAATGCAAAAACGCAGTTGCACCCTGTTATTGCGTATAAGTTGTTTACTATGACGTAAAATTGATGTTTGATACTATCGTATTAAATATTACGCCGTCATAAGCCAAACGAGCACGGTATTTGCAACTCTCTAGAGCCTACCGTTGCACTGCGGTTAGGCAACTGTTCTAGCACTGCACCCGAAGGACACATGTGCTTTACTGACTCTTTGACTAAGAGAGAGTGATAGTCGCCATCTTTAATTTTTGTATTTTGTGTCGTAATTTTTCATCTTGGTAATTTTTTGGATCTTTAACCTAACTACGGAATAGAGTACATATTGATAGAATTTTAGACACCATAAATGTTTATTTTCCGTTACTGTTGTTACATATCGAATTGCAGTTAATAAAGTAATAATCATTTTCTAACTGCATCTCGATCTGTAACAACAGTAACGACAAAAATATATTTACGGGATCTTAAATACCGCCAGTATGTATTATATTCCGTAGTTTGGTCAAAGTTCAAAAAATTTACCCAGAAGAAAAGTTACGACACAAAATAAAAAAATGCAAGATGGCGATTATCACTCACTCTTAAGGGCGCCTACAGCCCTTGATATTTTGAAACGGACCATGCGTGTCACATCCCTAATGTTTACTTTTCATGTTAGAAATACCCCGGCACAGTTTAGTCACGTGCTTCTGTTGCACATCTACTTTAGAATACAATGAAATTTTGAGCTTAAAAATCAAACGTTTTGGTTGAACATTTAGTGATGATATTCACAGATACTCTTAGATATCCATAACCAACTCTTAACAAATATAGTTGATGTATTTTTGTGAGCATCTTGATAGCTCGTGAGAACTATGTGTGGAGAAAAATAAGCGTGACAGAATACAGGGACGAGGAGTAAGAAGTGCCCCTGAAAAATTAAAATTAGTGGTCCAACGGTAACCATACGAATCTGAGCGTGTCACACTGGGATCTGAACCTGAATAGCCATTAAGGAAGGCGAGTGTTTTCATCGTTTCACCACCATAGCGTCTTAATAACCTACCTAGAAATCTGATACTTAGATAACCCACTGGTGAACAAATACATACATTAAAGATTTATTTTCCGGTGAAAGCAAATAAACATTTTCAAGTTTGAAGTGTCTCTACGCCAAGTGTAGAATATTTGTGCGCGCAGTATCAGTGCAACAAACCTGTTCAAATATAATTCCAATTCCAGCAGACCAGATTTTCCAAAGACATTTTATGAAGCAGTGTTGAATAATAACATGTGTAATATAAAAATAGCTAACAAAATTTTAATGAGCTGCACAGACTGTCACGTAAGGCCTAATATGTTGATATGATTTCCGAGAGGGCAGTAGCTATACAACATAATTATAATCACACTCATTATATATATAGAAATAGAAGCGTAGCAACAGAATCTTAAAAATGTAATTTTTTAACATCAGCAGAAACGTTTTCAGCTTAAAGGCGTAATTTATAGTTTTAAAAGTATATTATCATTCCTAAAAGTAGGATGTTGAAATATTTGGTTGAAAACTCTTGAAAGAAAGCACCATTTCGCACATACAAATCCAAATATTTTCGAAGGAGGATGCACGGTCCCCTGTTTTTGGTTTGGTGTGTGAGTACATCTAACAACTTCTTAAGACATTCACTTCCCCTTAGGACTCAGAGCTGTATCCGCCTCTGACCAACACCCTCTTAACACAATGGTTTAAATCCACCACTGCCATAACTGTTGCTCATTCATAGAGCCACGAGTTTTTCGCAAAAATAATTTTGCGCCATATTGTTTCAGTGCTTTATGTACACATTCATTGTTATTGGCAGCGTCTCGTTGCTCAGACACATGTCTCATTTGACTGCACCAATCAGAATAAAGTTACCACACCATACATCTGTGATTTTACAGTAGAACCTAGATTTACCAGTTTCTTCTCTATAACTTCTGTTACAGTCGATGTATCAAAATGTTTGTCACACCAGGACATAGATACAAACTTAATCGATTTTCTGAAGTTGTTGGAACCAGAACATATTCGTTATCTTGGAATGGGAAACAGATGACAAGGGGAGCAACCACAGAGGTCATAAAATTAACAGAAACAATGCCGCATGGATTCCAAAAGTGAATAAAATAATAAACTATGCATTGTCAACGTGAAAAAAGTAAAATAACCCCTCTATTCACTGTTTTTTTAAGAACAGCCGAAAGTTCGGTCTGAGAGGGATCATGGGACATGGGAGAGTAAGAACATCCAATCGCTGACCATTGCAGATGTGAACATATGGAATTGAAACCAAATGGCAAATGGTACAAAACTTTTCTCGCCACCAAAGCTTGGCTGTACACGTTGGATTCCACAACAACACAGAAGCGTGGACAGCACTCACCCACACAGTTACGAGGTCCAGCGCTGAAGGGCAGATAGGCGTAGGGGTGCCGTCCCTGACATTTCTCCGGGCTGAAGCGCTCCGGGTCGAACACCAGCGGCTCCGGGTAAAGTTCCGGGTCACGGTGCATCACGATCGCGCCAATGATGACGTTGGTTCCACGCGGCAGTATGTAGTCGCCTGTCACACCACACGTCTCAACAAACCGCAATGTGTATCACAAGTATGAACACTTTCACCAACACAACACAAGATACAAAATTCTTACACCACGGCCGTAGAAGAACAGGTCTGGACACTCGCCTGGAAACTTGACCCCCTTGTTTGGCTGCAGTTCACCAAGTTACCGATAATTATATACACTTTTGGCGCTATAATCTGGGCGGTCGAGCTCAAACTCCGCCCACTTCCTTCCCACTAAGATAAACAATTTATCAAAACGTATTATTATAATCAATTTATGAAATATTTCCTTAACTCACAATTTTAAATCATGGCTCCAGAAATCTTTATTTACTTTATCTTAGCAATGGAAAAAAGTGGGCGGAGTTTGAGTCCGACCGCCCGGATTACAGCACCAAAAAGTACAACATTCTCGGTAACTTGACGAACTACAACCAAACAACAAGAGGGTCAAGCAAAATATATTGGTAGATAGGCGAGTGTCCAGACCTGTTTTTCTACGACCGTGTCTTACACATATGCTCTCTAGTTTCTACTTTTTGCTGGCGATATAAATTTTTTACGCCTAAACGAGAGTAGGTATAAAAAATATGGCTGGCAGTTTTGTTTAAAATCGTCTACTCCATCTTGGTTATTTTTTTCAGGGCTGTAAATGTTATAGTTTTCGAAATTCTGGTTAATTGACATGTTAGTCGAAACCATACAATTTCTTACTTCAAATAATTAACAGTCACCTCAAAACCCATTTTAAACAAAACTACCAGACAAATTTTTGATATATGCTCTCGTTTAAGTTTAAAAAAATAATATAGCAAATAAACCAGTATAAACTAAAGAGCATGGCCTTATGGTAAGTAATTAAAAGGGCTCTGCATATCGTCATCAACCAGATCATTATAGACGGCGACACAACTTGGTACAATGACGGGAGCTGGGAGAGGAGTCGGCCATGGCCTTAAGGAACCACCCCAGCATTCGCCTGGAGTGATTCCGGAAAACCATGGAAAACCGAAACCAGGACGGCCGGAGCCGGGGATCAAACCCGGGTCCTCCCGAATGTGAATTCAACGCATTACCGTTGCGCCACCTCGCTCAGTTCCTCTTGTTAACTCCACAGCAAACAAGGACCTTCATACACCACAAGCAAGCTGTTCAACGAACTTCTCGGGCACTTACAAGACATGATCAAATACAAACTTCATAACGAATTCTTAATAGTTAATTCTTTATATTCGACAGTTGAATATTTGTGTAAATGCGTAACCGAGTAGATATTTGTGTACGTGTTGACAATTATATAGCACATTCGTTTTATTTTTTCCCTTACTTTTTTTTCATGTGGAGACTGAAGCCTGCACACATGGGCTTACACACGATCACGAGCTGCGACTGACAAGAATAGTTTAAACTACTACTTTCTATTGTTACATACGTGTTCCCTATTTCATAAATTATTCACTTTATTGTATAGTGTAAACATGACTTGTCCAGTATCTTTGTGCCAAATTGTACGAAAAAAAATAAAGAACTAGCAAATAATGCAGTACACTTAAACCGTCATAGGCGGTTCACGATAAAGACAGCACTTCTGAAGAACGTATTGTCTAGAATAATAACTTCAAAAAATTGTTTTAATTATAACCGTTTGAGTTAGCTTTTGAGAACGATACATATCATTCACTTAGATTGTTACTTAGCGTGACTTGTTTATATTAAATAGCGGCACGAAAATATAAATTGTCTTAAAGGTAAAACGTGACTAGGGTTTCGAAACAGCACAGTTTATCCTGAACCACATGTACTTTACTGTTTTAGGACTGCATACAGTTTCTTGCGATCATGTCACAATGATTATAACCGTTATTGGGGAAAGAAAAATACTCAATTCTATGCTGGAATCCGAAAATGGTTACTGCACTGCTTTAACTGCGCATGCTAAACACGCCTCGTTAGTCAGTATGAGACGACGGGCACACATTTTCTGAAACGTGTTAGTTTTATATTTTAGTCTGTCAGGTAGATAATCGTTGGTTAGGAATCTGTACGAACAAGACTAAATTTGCATTTTGAAATAACAATAGCAGGCACAGTTTTTGTTTGTTGAAATGTCTACGTTTGAATTTTTCAAAAGAAATAGATGAACGAGATTTTTAAATGTTTGCTGCAATGGGAGTTTACAATTAGAATTTATTGGTTTGTGAACATACGCCATTGCTCATGTTTAGCTGATAAAAATTGTGTTGAATGACAAAATATAAAAAGAACAAAAAACAGACATAAAACACAGAAAAACAGAAAAGAACATAAAAAACGCAATCGTAAAGGAATTCTGTCCGTTTTTTATACAAAAAAAGACATAAAACACACAGAAAAACAAAAAATCAGAGGAATTCTGTCATGCAATTTTTTCTGGATAACGTTTCGGTATTGACCATGGCCGTGAAAACTGCACTGGTTTGTTCCTCATCGGCTATTTAGTTCCCCCCAACAGAACACAAATTTTGTTGCAGCAAGTGAAAATTTGTAAAAATTTTAAGAACAGTAAAGTATATTTTCGCTGCAAAGAAAAATCTTAATTTTCAGTATAAAGTAATGGTAAAAATAAAATATGTTGGAACTCAAATATCTTGTAGTAATCTTTACTGTAAAATCTTTATGATAGAGTTAGTTGTAGTTATTTAAAGACAATACTTTTGGTGAAGGAATTAATTTATTTGCTACAAAGAAAAAATATTGTTCTGAAATTAAAATATTGTAAAGATAATGTTCGGGTAACTTGGGACTCTTTCTTAATAATTCTTATTTTCTATTTAAGTTTGCAAGAAGTAAAATTTAATGTATTTTAATGCAGAAATTAATTTATTGTAATTTTTTTCAAAATATTTTTTTCTTTGGCTGCAACGTAGGAAAAATATTTTTGAAGTGTTCCAAGTAACCCAATGCGTTTAAAGCTAACCCCGTTTTACGGTAAATTTTTAAGCTTTTCATTGCTTTTTAACAAGATTTATTTTTAGCGAGAAACAATGTAATTTTTTTCTCTTTTCTGTAACGGATAAGTTTTTTTTTCTGTACATAGTTCGACCCATACGTAGAGGCCGGAAAATTTCGCGGATTCAATGACCTTCATGTTAGAATTCACTGTCCTATGCTCACTCAAGCCCTGAAAATTTGTCCACTAGCTGCTACTCAGTGGAACAGCGGGCAATTAACGAATAGACGGGGCTTGAATATGCATAGGACAATGGATTCTAGCTTGTAGGTCATTGAATCAGCGAAATTTTCTGGCCCTTACCTATACGTCAATGCCACGGATAAGCGTAACGGAAATGTTCGAGGAAACTTCCAAACAGATAATCTGTGATACGTATAACTTCAGTACAATTTGACAGAAGCTAATGGGCAAATAACGTTATTATTTTGTAACATGTGTCGGAACGCCAGACATTTTTAGTTCTAAATCGAACAATTCATTCCATCGTTTGAATTGTAAATTTTGTCTTGCATTGTGACACGTATTATTTTAACCGGTTTTACCGATGAGTAGAGCCATAACTTTGTCGCGAAAAAATTTTTGCACAATTTTGTTTCAATGCCTTACGTGCACATCGGCAGCTGTGCTTCATGGTTATTGGCAGTGTATAATTGTTCAGACTGGTCTTTAATTTTACTGCACCAATCAGAGTGAGACAATTGTTGCACCATATGTCTTTGATATTCCAGTAGAAGCCCAAGACAACTGAGAGTTAAAACATACAATTAATGAACATGAAGCAGAGCTGCAGGTGTGCACGTAAGACATTGGAACCAATTGATGCAGGAAGTGTGGCTGTACAATGTTAAGGCCTCTACACATTTTAAAACTTTAGCATTTGACTTCAACATTTGACTTTACTATAGCTTTCAATGCATTGCTTCTTATGGAGTCGTACACAATGATATTGCAAAACGTAAAGTCAAGCAGCCTCGAGTTTAGGTTTCCGATAAAATGTAAACCTACAGTCAAAGTCAAGACGGTCGTTTGCAAAGAACGGTATAGTGAAAAATCTATATTTCTGAGCATCGTTTAGGCTACAGGCACTTGGATTCCACGAGAAATGTAACATATATCTCAAAAATGTATTCGGAAAACCTTGCGAATAGCATTTAAGAAGTATTTGTAAATCAACTGTAAGTTTCGTAAATAGATGACGTTTCTTGTGTTCTAGAAAATATCATAAATTAAAAATATTCAAATAACTGGGGATATATTTGGAATATATACGTGATAGGCCCTATGCTTTTATGTTAAACATATAATGATTTACATCACAATAATTTATTTTCATAAAACATTCTCAAATCTTTTTCATCTGTCGCAACTTTAACTTTACGTTTGTATTGTGTATTGCCAATATACGCTACATAAAGTAACGGAAGCGTAAAGTCAAATGTTAAAGTAAACAATTGTGTATAGGCTCTTACTGTCGTTATACGATACAGAGTGTACAAACATGGAGGAATCAGGGAGGTGACTCACATATCTTGGTGTCCTTGAGAAGGTGCCTGCCAAACAAGGGTACACTGGGGAACAGGCGCTCTGTCTCCTTGATCACCATCTCGAGGTACTTCATCTGCCGCAGATCGTCCAAGGTCGCATCTCTGTCTGAGTCACCGAATATCCCGTGCAACTCCTCGTACAGTTTGTCCTACAAGACAGAACACCCAGTCAACACCTCTCACTAGTCGACTTACCCTCAGCCTCTCTCTCCCTATGCCAAAGCAGCTGTGTAGGTAAACATACATTATTTTTAGACCTGTGCGAAATTCGCAGACATATTGTAGGTCAGGTTGAACGCCAATACCACATATTTCACAGTAACTTCTGTGACTGGACGACGGTTGTCACGGCATACATTTGACTAAAGCAAGCCGGTAGTAAATAAGTCAATAATTCACAGCGCTATCGAGTGTTGCCCGCTTATACGGTTGGAAGTCAATGAATATGCGAAATTCACGCACCTCTGGTTATTTTTAAACACGTGTGAAATTCGCGGTATTTTCTGTCAGCAGACTAGACTGCAAGCGGTTGTACACTCGCTCGAAGACTCCCATTGGCCTACTATGTCGTTGCCTGCTGCAGAGATAGCTTCTGACCAGTAATATTAAAAGTTCCACAGTAGAGTGACCAATCTTGTGTAGACGATCACACACATAAATGTCATCATTAGGGTCCGGATATTTTCGCGAAAGGATTGCTACAAAGCTTTGTTTCAATGTCGTGCGCGCACATGTGCAGTTTTACCTCCTGGTTATCGACTGTGTGTAACTGTACAAAGTCGTCTTTCATTTGACTGCGCCAATCAGAACAAGGCTAACTACTACGCTAGGCTAGTCGGTTGAAACCACGTCACTGCAATGTTTCTGTCCGACGTAAGCGTTCTCCTTTCTCAGCTGCTGCTGCAACTCTACCTTGAAGATGGAGGTTGCATGCTCCCAAAACGTCGGTGAGGATCACTACTGTGATGCGGCTAAAACACTGGAGCCTAGAAGCTACAGACAACGGCTGCGAAAGCCTGTGAACTTTAACTACGCTACAAGTCTGTGATTTGTAGCTCGAATCCCTAGACGCTGGGAGTTAAAGCATCCAATCACTGGCCACGAACGGAGCCACACTTGTGAACACAAGACACTGAAACAAACTGCTGCAGAAATCTTTCAGCGAAAACTTCCTGTCCCTAGTCATCACGTAGAGGCTCGTGGCCAATGAAATCTCATGTTGTGCATTGGTATGTACAGGCCAGTGAAGTCTTGACTCTCTCAGAATTACTACGCGAATTTTGCCTGTCTATAGTTATTTTGTATGTGCGTTTAAAACGTTCAGTCGTGCACGTAAAATCTACACTGAGAAAAGTTGTAACATACGCTGCTAAGGGATGAGATTTACGGTCCCCGCAGTATCTTATCAACGCGAGAAATGTCCATATTTTCTGAAGATAAAGAAAAGATGGAAGTGATTCGTCTATATACTCTACTATATAAACACCAGTGCTACTGGTCTCCGTATTCTCACTCACCACCGTCATATTCGTCTTCACCGAATCGAACACGCCACTGTATTGTGTGACGTTAATAACTGGGGTTACCGAGTTTAGCTACAATTAAAGTGTCTGAAAATTCGTAGCATTATTTAAGTCATGTTTATTTCTGCAGTATACAATACTCACTTTTTCACTATAACAAAATTGATATTATAAATGACTAATTTTAATGTTTGTTGAGATTCTAAACTAACCGGAGCCAGAAAATCAAACAATATCTTCTACGAGTGCTGTATTTAATGGCAGTTAATTTTTGACTAAAACGTAGCCCGGGCTTTTCTCGTGCATAGTTGTCAAAGCGTTAACAACGATGTCTTGGTCGCTGGCTAAGGGTGGTATGAAGTGAGTATGACGCTGACTACGGGTGGCATGAAGTGAGTTTGACGCTGGCTAAGGGTGGCATGAAGTGAGTAAGAAACAGCGACGGAAACGGATGCAACCCGAGAAACCCGCCGGCCAACAACGTCCAAGGATGTGTGAACGTGTAAAGCTGGGTTTAAGACTTAACAGTATGCCGTGTGCTTAAAATATGACTATATGGTTTCAATGTATTTGGTTTATGATTGTTGTGTGCTAGTCGTGCGTGTTCTTGGCTTGAGTAACGAGATGGCTATATGAACACATCTTAAGGGCGCGACTTCCGCAATTTTCATCACCATTTTTTTATTTTTTATTTGTACCACATAATTTTTTTTTCTGTTTTTAGACACAACATGTGACTAAATATGGCTCTTATGAATTTTTTTATCTCTCGCAGTTTTCGCGTATTGGCTTGTTAAAGTAATATTTTGCATATTTCTGTCTTAAGGTCTACACTAAAACCGACTGATATACCAAACTCAAAAAATCACAATGGCTAAAGACATTGCAGGCTACAATGTCATGCTCACAAAAATAAAGAATAAAAATTATTTGTATTTAAAAAAATTATCGAATTTTTAAAATTGTTATTTTTAGTTTCAACATTTTTTAATACAAATAATTTTTATTCTTTATTTTTATGAGCATGAAATTGTAGGCTGCAATGTATTTATCCACTCTTTGATTTTTTTGAGCTTGGTATATCAGTTGGTTTTAGTGTAGTCGTTAAAACGGAAACATGCAAAATATGACTTTAACAAGCCATTACGCGAAAACTATCAGCGATTAAAAAATTTCGTAAGAGCCAAATTTAGTCACTTTTTGTGTCTAAAATAAGAAGAAGAAAAATATCTGGTACAAATAAAAAAATAAAAAAAAAAAAAAATGGTGATGAAAATTGCGGTAGACCGCGCCCTTAAGCATAAGTTAAACAAAATAGCGGATAAATAACAGCTGTTGTAATTTGATTTAGTTTAACATAGCGAAACACTTATTTACGTATTTGATAAGGTAAAATTAAGTCCAAATATTTGTTTAAAATGAACTACCGTCTTTTACGTGTATTTTTTTAATCAGTTTGTAATTAATTTCGAGAGCCTGAAAGAGGTTATGGAATTCTTCTGTTTTATTTATCTGCTTCATACAGTTCTAGGTGGTTACGAAAAGTCACGAGTTTATCCCTTACAGAATAATATTTCGACCCGTGTCGTATAAACTGTAATCCAAATGGAATATATTTTCACGAGAAAAAATAATGGAATTAATCGTACTTGCTCAGCCATAATCTGATTTATTACTTAACTGTGTTTCTTATAGGTCATAAGCATAAAAGTCTTAAGTATTAATTATTTCAATCGTAAATTAGGCTCATACAGGCGGAGTTACGGCCAGTGAAAGTCCACGTCTTAGTGTTCACAGGGCGAAATAATTATATAGAGTTGCATGTTGTCCTTATGGCTGAATTACGTTCTCTCCCTTTCCCTTTTCCAGTCAGCCCTTGATCACAGAATATTCAGGAATACAGAAGTGAAGTAACCGATAGGACGGCAGAGTCAGTTTCACATGCCAGACTATGGCTGCGCTGGAATCAACGCAGGGCGGCTGGCCTGCTAGCTGGCAGCCAGACCAATAGGAAACTTACCGTACCATACAGAGTTAAAAGACACGAGGCTGGTATCAACAGCAGGCAGCCAATAAATAGCAACGTTCGCCAGTATCCAATGAGCCGCCACGTCTATTCACGTTTGTATTAATAGGGACCCTTGTTTCCGGTTAAAATATTTCTGCATCAGTATGCTTCAGTGCCTCGTGTGCACATCTGCAGCTCTGCTTCCTGGTCAGTGATTGGCTGAATTTAACTATCACGTGTCTTGACGTTTTACTGCAAATCACGGTCGTGTGTTATTCGCAGTAACCTTATTCAGATTGGTAGGGTTAATGAACATGGCCGGGATTCGAGTTGGCAAGGGGGGTACTTGCCACCCCAATATTTATGAGACAAAAAAACGTTGCACAGTGTTTTCACTTATGCGCCAATTTTTTTCTTGGAGGTTATAAACATCTTTTTCGTTGTAGTGACTTTCTCAATAACGTAACCGAAAACTGCTTAAATAGCTCAATTTTGCACCTCGAAATCCAATTCTTTCCGGGGGAGGACCTCCGGATCCTACTGGCTCGATTGGTGTCTCTTTAATGCTCCCTCAATCGAAATCCCGCCCATGGGGACAAATGAGAAACGTCTTTACAGAAAGACACTCTGCCAATCACAGAGAAGCAGAAGTGCAGAGGTGGAACTAAGGTATTAGTACAAGGTGGTGCGGAAATCTTTTCGCGAAAATCAGAGAGCTCTATATATTAATTTTTATAGTGTGATTCTTGGTGTGCCAGTGAGCCTCGTCGAACTACTTACCTGTACGTGTGTGTTCAGCGCCAGTGACGACAGCACGAAGCCAATCGCTGACCCCGTCGTGTCGTGGCCCTGAAAACACATACGCTCAAAGCTTGACAAACAACCTAAACATTAAAAAAAAAAAAAATAATAAAATTAACTGTTGGTTCCAACCGTAAACACATATAAATATTAACTTAAAATATTGTTTCAAATTACACTTCTTATGTTTTACCTTTAGTAATGTAGTGCTGCATATTTAACGGGAAGAGCTCAACATAACCTCAGTGTTGAATGCACGCCACAGCGAGGTGAGGATAATGTGGCGAGTTTGTTATCTGAGGTAGGTAAGTATGATATATGAGGTGAATATAATATATGAGATGAGTATAATATATGAGGTGAGGGTGTTATATGAAGTGAGTATGATGTATGAGGTAAATACTGGCTGTATCTAAAATCGGCAGACAAACTTTGACACGTGAAACGTTATGAAAAATGAAGTAGATAACATATAGAACTCGTATCGCGAGAATGGAATATGAAGGGAGCAACAAGCCCTCGAGAATTTAAATTTGAAACAGTGTTTTCCGGGGGCAAAAGCGTACGTAAAGATTAATTCATGCAGGAATCGTGTCAAGACAATGCCGCTGGACAGCGAGTTTTGTCGGGTATTTTCTGTTTCCCCCAGCATTCATTACAGGCTCTGCTCTATTTTCACCCCATGTCACCTCTACACGTACTTCAAAACCTCCTCGTTATGAGCTGTTCACATACTTATCTAATATCACAACCCAGTGGCGTGAATTGTTAGTAGCTTACCATGTAGGCCAGCACACAGCACACACCATCGTCAAGTGGAGGGTCTTTGTTCTAATGAATGTTCCATGTAATATGTTCAGTCATTTACTCAGCGTAACATACAGTGTTGTACTGCAGCGGCGTCATTTCAAGTTTTTCTTGGGGAGTGGGGGGAGGGGCAAGATTTTTTCGGTGACAGTGACTTGTTGCATCTGTTTTATTAATTAAGCATGTATATATTAAAAACGTTAATAATAAAACTTCAGTTCTATGTGCTTAAGTTAGCATTATTTAAATAACAAAATATAAAAATATATGTTATACAAATTAAATTCTAAATCTAGGGGGGCATTGACCCCCCCTTCCTCCCTTAAATGACATCCCTGTGTTGAAGTAGTGTCAAACGGAGTGATGACACACGCATAGTTGTGTAACGAAATGGATCGTTTTACGTGGTCTGAGGTGGCTGACATTCATCTAGTGTATGGAGCTGCAAAGTGTAACAGTATATCGGCAGTACGCGTGTACACAGACAAGTATCCGAACAGACGGGTACCTAATCATTCAACGTTTACTGCCATTGATATGAGGTTTCGCGAAGAGGGGACATTTAAGGTGAGTAAACGAGTTGCACAGTACTATGTTTACGTTACAGCACATCGAGTTTTGAACATTGGGACATAACTGTATTAATACAGTATAAATTACAGGCGTACAGACCTAACGCAGGCCGACCTAGGTCAGTACGAACACCAAACTTTTACCAGAAGATGCTGCGGAGGTTTGATGAGGTGCCATCTACTAGCACCCGTCAAGTGGCGCATGCAGTCCGCACTGGACACATGTGTGGAGAGTTGTACATGAACAGCTGCTCCATCCATATCGGCAACAGAAAGTGCACCATTTGAAGGTTGAAGATTATCCACAATGTCTACAGTTCGTGTAGTGGTGTCTACAACGATGTACAGTACAACCATGTTTTCCACGCATCGTATTGTTTACCGATGAGGCGCGATTCACAAGAGATTTTATGTTGACGTCTCGTAACAGTCACGTTTGGGCGGAGGAGAACACTCATGCGACCTTCGTGTCCAATCACTATGAGCAATTTGTAGGGCCGGGTAATTTTCGCGAAAAGATTTTTGCCCCACTTTGCTTCAGTGTCTTACGTGCGCACCTGCAGCTCAACTTCATGATTATTGGCGGAGTGTTTTTGTACAGAGTCGTTATACATTTGACTGTGCCAATCAGTACATGGATAACTGTGACACATCACGTCTGTGATTTGCGGGTTTAACCTCCAGACGTTGTATGTTACGGCATCCAATCACTGACCACAAAGAAGAGATGCAGGTACGCACGTAAGGCACTGAAACAAAGTGCTGCAAAAATCTTTTCGCGAAAACTACCGGGCCCTAGCAATTTGATGTTAACATATGGTGTAGTATTATAGGTGACAATTTAATTGGTCCATACATGTTGCCCGCTCGATTAAATGCTGACAGGTAACTGGTGTTTTTGGAACATGTTTTGCCAGAGTTGCTGGAAGACGTTCCACTTGGGATTCGACAGGAAATGTGGCTGCAGCATGACGGTGCACCTCCGCACCATGGCGCACGTGTTCGAGAGTACCTTGACAACACGTTTCCAAATAAATGGATGGGCCTTGGTGGGCCGACACCATGTCCTGCAAGGTCCCCAGATCTTACACAAATTGACTTTTACCTATTGGGGGGGGGGGGGGACGCTATGAAGAGCTTGGTGTACGAGACTCCAATAGTATATGTAGAGGATCTCGTTGCCAAAATGCACGTTGCTGCCGAAATCACCAGAACCACGCCCGGCGTGTTGGACCGTATTCGACAATCGTGGCATAGTCGATGTGCACTCTGCAGCGAGGTTGGATGGCGTTACTTTGAGCACTTCATGTAAGACTTATTATACTTACCACAGTTTTGCGGTCCATTATGTAAACATTTTTACCACATTAACTTATCTGACATCATGTTTATAAAAAGTTTCAATAAAGTACAGGCAATGTTGTATTTGTCACAATATTCCAATCCTGTCTGCGTAAACATATATTTTTCCACTATTGGGATTTTAGCGATGGGAATTGTATGAATATTTCTTAACTGCATTGTTTAATAGTACATACCTCTCTATCTGCAACATTGTCTTTTAAACATCCGCAAGAATCAGTTCCTGGGAGTTTTACGAGTTGGCTAAATGCCAGGTTTTTAACACACAACAGTATACTTTCGAAGATTCACAGTTATTTAACTACTCTAAAAAAACTATGGTGATCTTGATGTTTATACGAGGTATTTTGTTTGTAAAATAAGAACATATTGACTCATTTCCTCGTGTTTATAAAATCACGAAAATGTTACCTCAGGATAACAAGTCTCCGCAAATTTGGATCAAACATGGCATGATCCAAAACTCTGTCCTAATTGTTTGCCAAATTGTGGTCGATTTTTTATTACTTTTTAGATGTCAAAGTGGCAGACCAATGCTAGAATTCACTGTACCGCCGCACCTAGCATAAATTCTTGATGTTCTTCTTGAACGGAAACTGCCTGTCTTCCTCACTTGCAACAAGAGGACCTTTTTTGTAATGCGTGGCGTGATCGTCAATTATTCGTCTTCAAATACTTTCATATCCAGACTGCGCCAAAGTTTTACGACATACAAGGGTGGTTAGCCCTGTGATTTTCGTAATGGCGGATGGCTTGCACGAGCATTTGCTGTGGGATGACAGATACCGGTTACATAAAACAATATTCTAGATTTTGTTCTTTTATCTCACATGGTTTACGTTTTTTTTTTTTTTTCCAGAAAACACTTTTTCAAATTTCAATTTTCAAAGGCTTATTGTTCCCTTCACATCACATTTTGCGATACGTGTTCTGCGTGTTTTCTACTACAATTTTCATAACGTTTCATTTGCCTAAGTTTGTCTGTCGAATTAATATACACCCTGAATAGACAGATGCCTGAATGGGAGGTGGGGAAACGAGTGTGCCCTTACTTTCAATCCCTCGAGAATCGATCATGGTCCAACGTGGCGGAAAGCGAGAGGTCTACCACTACACAAACGTGACCCCTACACACATAAGGACCTCACACGAAAGCCTGTCACAGATGACTCACATAACATCTGGTCCCAAGTTTAAGTGACTGGCGCCCTGGGCAAGTTTAACTTATCTGCCTCCTCTCCCTCCACAAACAAAGCATTTTATTTTTAATGTTCTAATATCTTCATTAGGTCAATGTTGCAGATTGGCAGGTGGACGAGATAATTTTTCTCTCTTCTCTTCAATATATTGATATCTGAATTGAACAGAGAAAGTGAGGTAAACGTGCATTCATGAAACAAATCGAAATACAAAGTTTGTAATTTTGTATTAGATTGATATTTTTATACAAAGTAAGAAAATGGATTTATCTTGTAGCGAACGCCTCCTCCTAGCAGCCGTCCTGGGTAATTTCCCAGTCTACCCAGTTATAAAATAGGGTCTGGAGAACATGATCAGATACGTACACAAAAATAAAGTCTAGTTTGCCACAAAATAAAAACCCGAACTATTTTTGTACTTGGGTATTGGCTATAGTATACTATTTTATTCAGCAGCACAAAAGCAAATAAACTTAAGTTAAGAGAATTCTTCTGCTGATAAATTTTCGTCCTCTGGAGAAAGTCAAATACAGAAGCGATGTCGATGACTTATACGAGCCAATAATAATACAGACTTGATGCGTAGAGCTGTAAGATGACACGCAGTGTAAACGTAGTGTTCTATTTTTCTATAGTACTTTCAGCCGTTTCCCTATCATTTTATTTGCGAAAAGTACGACGCAAAGTCAAATAAAAGGTTATTTCTTCCTGTTTTACAAATCAAATTAGCTAGCAATTTTCTTGACACCGCACTTTGAAAAGAAAAAAAAGTCAATATTAAGTCATTTGAGGGGCCACAAAAGCACGTTCGCTCCGTATTATTAAAATCATCGAGGCACAGTCTCAAGTGTGTGTTATAATAACTTTTATACATATTGGGACCACGTTTAACAGTTTCGTGTAAACACGTCACACGCTACAACACTCCTTATGCGTCAGACAATGGCTTCTCATGTCCTTGTGTGGAGATATTGTATTTTGTGTGGTGTTTAGAGTTTGCTTCTCGAATTATTATTTTCGAAGGCGTGAGTTCGAACCCCCGTGTTTTAATTTTCCTTCTGTTTCTATTTTGAAACTTAAGAGTGTAAATCGTAGTTTATTCTTTTAGAGATAAATCAAATGTATTGTACGAGTAACTGCAAATTACAACACTCGAAAAGAAAACTGTTTCTGTCTCGCACTTTAAATTATAGTAAGATGGAAGCGTGTATGTATGTACTTTGTGTATGTATGTACTTTGTGTACGTACCTATGTACTTTGTGTATGTTTGTACGTACGTACGTATGTATGTATGAGTAAAACATTGTGGGGCAATTCCTTATGCAAAATAAAGTTTGGTTTACATTTAACAGTTTGGACGGAAAAGCATATTAAGGGCGTTACACATGAAAACGGATGTGCAGAATCGATTTTAGTTAACCTATCGGAAACCGCTGGAGGTATCCAAAAAGCATGAGGGATACGTGTTGGAGGATAAAAGACCTGTTTTCTGAAGACATGATATTGGTACGAATCAACCCCCTTAGTAAGAAAATGGGGTATACGAGATTGCGATCGTATGGCATTTCGTACCTGCAACGTTGTCTCAAGGTTTGATGTCATTTTATGAAAGAACATGTGCTAAAAAACAAAAAACGTCGCCGTGGTAAAACACCCTCTGGCCAACCGTTTCCCCAAAAACAATGAACGACTTATCTGCGGGAAGATTAGAGTGACGTTCCCCAACGCCTGTGTGGTTATGCAACTAATCAGACACTGCTACTACAGGGGTGGCGGTGGTCAGGCGGCCACATCTCTTTACTCCAACGTAGGCAATGCGGTTCGGTATCCGGTGGGGAACATGTGTAAAAATCCGATGACCGGGTCGGTAAAATACCCTCCGGCGAAATGTGTCGGCAAATTTGCGACAATTAGTATGGTGACAAGGAGAGGGGAAAGAGCAACCTGTGTGGCACTCCTCGTACGCTCAGAGTGGCGTTGTGTGGAGTCGAATGCGGTACATGAGACGTTTGAACACTGTTTTCCAACAGCGCAAGAAAACGCTAGTTGTGTTCGTGTTTGTGTAGGTGGAGGCCGTGCTCTGAGTTGTTATGGAATGTTATTCGTGGCCCGAACTCGCCGAAATGCATCTTGTGTGTGGTGAGGTGGGGGCTAACGCACGAGCAGGACAAGGCTTGTACAGAGAGCGAGAGAACAGATGGCAGCCTCATCACACATTTACTATACTGCACCGCTGGTTGCGGGAGACTCTGGCCACATGGATGTGACGAGATTAAATGCTGGGCGTCAGCGCAATGTACGAACGGTACGTACCGAAGAACAAGTGCTGCAAATTGTTGAAAACAATCCAACCATCAGTACGCATACTGTCGCCAACAGGCTTAACATCAGTTGTGCAGGTATTGAACGAACAGATACTGTATCCATATAATTTGCAGAAGGCGCACAGCATTGGGCCAGCCGACTTTCCGAGGCGGCGCCGTTTTGCAACGAACATTCTCTTTACGGACGAGGCGTTCTTCCAACGGGATGGCCGATTAAATTCGCTCAATAGCCATCTCTTGTCAGATGTTAATCCGCATCACAGTTATCTTGTGTTCCTAGAGGAAACTCTTCCGGAGATATTAGAGGATGTGCCATTGCAAACAAGACAACGAATATAGTTACAGCACGATGGTGCCCCAGCCTATCTTGCGCATATCGTCCGCACGTATCTGAACAACGCATTCCCTGACCGATGGATCAACAATGGTGAACCTATTGCGTGGCCTGAACGTTCATCCGACCTTAACCCGTTGGCCTTCTTTTGGGGGCTGATGTGGGACTACGTGCATGAGACTCAGGTGCTAAGTGAAGAAGATCTTGTTGGGCGGATCATCGCCACGGCTGGCAACATTTCCGACAGGCAAGGTGTCTTTACATGTGTCCGGCAAAACATGGTGCGTCGCTGCGAACAGTGTGTGGAAAATGGAGGCCGTTTAATCGAGCCATTCTTGTAGGTGCCAATGTGTAAGTAAAATGGACGGACACACATGTATGCTTCTCACTTATCCCACTGGACTCCCTTGCATACGTATGTGGTAGCGGTGTGGTAGAGAGATGTGGGTGGCTCTAAACAATAAACGGCTGTCGAGCCATTTGGGAAAGGGGGTGAACTATGTGTGTTTGGAGCAATATCAGAATGTAAGGGCAGGGGTAATGAGTGATCCCCGAGTCAATCTACCGATCAGCGACATTCTCCACGTGTGGCACATTGAGGTGAACTCACCGGGTATCTAACCCGCATCGCCTACGTTGGAGTAAAGAGATGTGGCCGCCTGACCACCGCCAACCCTGTGGTAGCAGTGCCTGATTAGTTGCATAACCACACAGGCGCATTGTTGTTGTAACGGTTGGTCGGAGAGTGTTTTACCAAGGCAACCTTTTTCGTTGTTTAACAAATTTTCTTTCATAAACAGGCATGAAACCATCAGATAACGTTGCGGGTACGAAATGCCGTATGATCGCAATCTCGCATACCCCATGTTCCTACAAAGGGGGTTGATTCGTACCAATATGATGTCGTCAGAAAACAGGTCTTTGTATCCTCCAACACATATACTTATGCTTTTTGCGAAACCTCCAGTGGTTTTCGATGGGTTCATTTAAATCGATTCGGCACATATATTTACATGTGATCGTAACGCCCTTAATATGCTTTTCCCGCCAAACTGTTAAATTTAAACCCTACCTTATTTCGCATAAGGAATCGTCCCACAAAGTTTATCGGTCGAATTCAAACGCCTCGTGTGATATATATATATATATATATATATATATATATATATATATATATATGGACACACACACACCAACATGCACACACCAAAACACACACACAGGATGTCCACATAAATCACGACAAACACCGGCAGGAGATTCCTTGTATCCGTGTAAATAATAAAGCACGAAATATACAATACACTTTGTACGTAACAGCAATTTTGAGGGAGTAATTCACCATTGAAAATAAAATTTTAAAACCTCAATTTCCGCACAAACTGATTACTGGCTGACTTAAACTAACAAAACTCAGGATATATAACTTCATGACAGTAAAGCCGACAAACCAACAGTAAACGCCAGTTGATACCTTCAACCGTTCCGAAAATAAAAGGGGTGGCCACTCTTAAATTGCTGATATTTTATTTAACGCCAGGAAAATCTGACACTTAAAGTGAATTATTGGGTAATATAACCTTACCAATAAAAAGGTTTCTCATGTAGCGACATTCTAGGACGCATAGTTTTCGTGCAAAACGCTAGTGAAATTTTGGCGTGATGATACAGAGCCTGCACGTAGGCAACACGGCGTACATGATTGATTCTGCTCATAAGTAGCTATTAGATTTTGCTGAAGTTATACGAAACACAGCTTACAAGACAAAGTACGGTAGCATCGGATTTAAGCGTATGAATACGCAGACAAGCCAATAAGTCCTCCACGACCTACATGCCACGACCACGTGCATACAATTCCTAGCTTGAATAATTCATTACTAGAGACCAGAACAACTTGCTGGTTCACTGATCTGTTGGTTAGCCTCCAAGAATATTTGTGTACACAAGCAGGCAGTAGTTGCTCATTGGCTGCTCGCTGATATAGTCATACCACTTGATTGGTCCAGTATTTAGTTGCTTCTTTATCATTAGCTCAGTGCTCTCTAGGTTGTGTCAAGTAAGTCAGAGGACTTTTGCCAAAGTATTACAAACTTACACTTGTATTAATTCTAGCTTATACCCAAAAGAAAGTCCGAATGTTTCAGGGCACTATTCATTAGTACGGTCAACTTATATTGCAACACACTTTGTTTTTCTCATTACGCCAAACAGCAATAACCAACATCATACACAATAAACAAGTCTATAATGACGTTAATAGTAAAGAGTGTACTAGTAAAAAGTTGTGAAGTCTCAGACCTAAACATTTGAATAATTTATACGTTGTAGTTATTACTTAAGCTGTTTTGCATATATTGTCACAAGTGATATAACTTAACAAATTCGCTGGAAGGAAAGGTCTTAAAAGTGCTCACTTTGCCGTGAAATGTCGAGCATGTATCGTTAACTAGGAAGTAATGTTAAACACGCCACAGGTATGTTTTAGAAATTACTGTATTTTCGTGATTTTCGTGTTGCGTGTCTGCCAGTAAACCACCTTTCAGAACGACAATAATTTACTAACTTTGGTGCTATTTCCAGCAGAGGCGGATATAGGGGGCAGGGGGGGTGCAGACTGCCCCGGGTGCCGGGTTAGAAGGTGCGCTGGTGGTGACAAAAATTTTTACTTGGAAATAAAAAAAAATGAGCGTAAAAAAGATACAATACATACTAATATTTATACTTTTACTAGTTTTGTATTTTTGTGTTTTTATTAACATTGAACACCATATAATGTTATAAGTACAGTATTTATAATTAGAAAGTACATTAAAAACCCTGCTAATGATAGTAAGTACAGGTTTAACGTATTTCTACTACAATTTTGTACTGTTATTTACGCGAGCGTAAAACAACGTATGCAGGATACATTTATTACTGTTGGGTTGATTGGACTGATAGAAAAAGGGAAACGGAAGGGAGGGGGGAGGGAGAAAACCACAATTATTACTCCGGGCAGAGGAAAGCCTAGATCCGTCTCTGTCTCCAAGATTAATTTTGATTCATACTGTTCCTATCCTATTGTTCAGTTAACATAACGGGGCGGGAGTATTTCGCAAATAGACTTTAGTTGAGGCTATATTTAAAATACTCTTAAGGCCACGCGACATTTGTTATTTGATCAGTTTTTTTACTAAACATGACCCTGAAAACACTGAATAAACAACTAGGGACTGGAAAAGTTTGCGTCAGCTTGTAACGGACAATGTGATACCAAGTCTGGACTGAAGCAGGCTGCTCCACTCCACCAGCAGCCACTGAAAAAATAGCTGAGGATCGAGAATATACAGTGGAGAGGAATCTAGCTTGAAGGTCACTAAGTTAACGAAAACTTTTGTTGCTACTACATACTTACGAACTATTAGATACTTGTCTATTGGCCAGTGCAGTGGCATAAGCAGATAAGCAGACCACCTTATAAATAATAATAGTAATAAAAATTAAAATATTTTATTGTATAGTAGCCTGAGACGTTAATTTATGACGTAGGGCCTGTGTTTGTTACTTGAACTGCTAAGTTTAGCCCTATATCAAAAGGGCAGAAGAAAGGAAAAAAATCACAGCTTCAGAAGTGCACACTTTATTTTACTTAAAACCACTTGTACAAAATATGTATGTCACGTTGAATAAATATGGACACGTGTCTGCCTTCAGGTTAAGTTCGTTACAGTGACATTGGTTAGAAATTATAAATATCGAGTTGATGAATACGGACATAAATTGTAATTAACTTTGGAAGTTTTACTAACCTCAAACATAAATGTATCCACTTCTTCTTGTAAATCTTTATCGGTCAAGTCAGCTCCATTTCTGTTGGCCTCCAGTAACATGTCCAAGAATGCCTTGCGCTGTTTAGTGCCTGGAACATAGCAAATTAATGCCATAGCAGACTATAATTTCAACAGTATCGTCTTTTGTATACGGTAATTATACTTATCACACAATATATATCACATAAGAAATTAACTGCACACTCAGTACACACACTTAACATAAATAACACATACACACATAAACTGAAAATCAAGCAGACACACAAAAACATACTTATACTCACGTAGTACATACACAAAAAAAATCCATTCACACACAAAATAAACACAAGTAATGCGGAAATACGTACACGCTTCTGCCAAAAAAACGTACAGATTTGCAGAACTTTCAAGTAGGCAGTGCCAAAATTTGAAATAAATAAAAGTGCCTGCGGTATATTGTTATTGCTGATCCATATTTGCTAAAACCTAAAACAGGAAAACATTATACAGCGCGGCAACATAATCTCTTATAGGAAAATCACTTTTTAGTTCTATTAGTTAACCTCTGATCTAGTACTGAAACCGACATGCGAGAAAATAAAGATGGGGACTTGACTAAAACTGTCACTCGTGAGTGTGCAATTTCACACATCCTTAACGGCTTCGTTTAAATTACAATTGAATTGGGAATTTGCGAAATGGACCAAGTTCGCTTTTTGAGCAAATTCAGGTTTTAGAGATTTAGACTCATTAAAGCACTCTGTTGGCTGTCAGCAACAAAAGAAACCCAGTCCTGTACAAGAAATACGTTAAACGGACTAGTCCACGAATGTGCCAATAGCGTATTATTATGTTTATGACTTACATGATTGTAGTTGAATAATCAGTTTCAATGTGGCTTAGTAGTTTTTTTCACTAGCATATACTAAGGTTCCAATAATCACACCAAAGACATTATGCTTTCTCTGATAGTGTTATGACTAACACTGCTTTATGGGTAAAATGGTACTGGGTGGTGTTGTGTTTGCAAAATATGTTTCTATGTAGTATGTTATTAGTTTTTCACTAGAATATACCAACATTGCACTAATGTACACTCAAGGTATTATATTTTATGTGCCATTGTTAGAAAAAACGCTACTTATTTTTTAAAATGTATCAATTCCAATAACATTATTAATTTCTAAAAAATAAAATATAAAAGCGTGTCAATATCAGTTATGTTTCATATTATTCCACACACACTATTATTTCAAGTTATCCATTATATATGACCTGTTTCACTGCTAGATCCACTATAATAAGTTTTTTGTTGTTTCCCAACAATCTACTCACTAGGACTTGGTCCCTTTTGCAAATTCCTCATTATATTAGTTTTTTTTTTTTGATAAAGTTATTGAATTTAATTAGATCATATATCATTTTTTCATTTAACATAAAACTGAGTAATAATGATCTCATCCAGATCAGTTTATCAGACACTCTTGATAATTTTTCTGGATTAAATGTAAATAAATATTTACTCATTGTGTGTGAGTTTATAGATACCTAAAGCCTCATTTTCGGCGTTGACACAGCTTGCCACTGGTGGATTTGCTGCAAACTCTGCTTTCCTACGGCAGATGACCTTAAAGAAGAATAAAAATATCATTACTTGTACCAATCGTTTGAGAAACACCACATACCACATTTTTCACAACATAGGTTTACTCTTTAAAGTGCGAAACTCAACCGGTCAATATAGTATTAACACGTGAACCAATTTTTTAAAATTACAGTACCTTATTTAGAAGTTTCATTAAAATAAATATTTTCGGTACTATATTATTTAACAGTTTTTTTCTTGAAGGTGACACGTGGTGTTTCTCAAATTACTGATTAAATAATAAGTTCTAAGCATTCATGGCATTTCCTAATATTTACAAATGACGAATGAACTTTACAAACCAGACATGTCCACTTTATCCAATCTTACAGAAAAGCGAGCAAAAACTGATTGCTGGGATACTAATGAAAATTAAATAAGGCAGGTTAGTTACTATTCGTCAATTTACCTGTCAAAGTTAATATTTCGTTTGTTACTAAAGGAAAGCGGTCTTATCTTGATATTAATTTAAATTATGGACCAGTTTGACTTTAACGTTAGTAAACTTGTCAGAGGCGGTGTTTCGTAACTACGCTTTCCAATAAAATCCACTGTTACTCCCTTGTTATGGATTTAGCAACGAGCTGGACATGTCTGATTTTAAATGAAAACATTGGTTCTCGTGTGGTTTTTCAAAGGGGCATGTATTTTTTTATTATATATGACTACAAATTCGTGTGTAAATCGCCAACCTGAATATAAAATATAACATCATCTCGTTTTAGGACTTTTGTGGGCATGCCTTCTTTGAAAATTTGTTCCTCAACTGTACAACCGCCCACAAATCCTTAGTAAGGGAAACTTCATTTATAAATAGGGAAGGTGTCACAAACAACAGGAGAGTAAAATTATAATAGGCAGTTTGACAACAGTTAGGGAGGGAAACATTCGGCGCTTTTGAAAGCTCACCCGCCGGAATATGGTAAGTTATCTTAGTCACGTGACCATCTTTGTAGATCACCATGATTTCATGGACGCCTGTAATGCTCTTCAGAGTTGTAAGACGGCGGGAATAAAAACACAGATGTATTTGACACCTGTTCCTCCGATATTTTGAACATATTGCATTTAGTTTCACATTTAGCCGTTTTGGTTATGTCTACCGTTTACATTTTTTCACGCCAAATGGCGACTTTCGTCTGCTAACTGGTACTTACCCTACCCTGCTCTCGAGCAGTGAAAGTGAATTGTCCGGTAACATTCGAACACGAGTAATTTTCACTCGAGTTATGTTTCGCGAACCTCAAACTGGAATTTTTACTGGCCTACCCTACCTCGTGAGATTTCGAAAGCGCCTGCTGTGTTTATACGGTAACAGCTGCATACAGAGCTGCCAACGCTGCTGTCAAAAACTGTAGCTCCTATGTGAGACAGGCAAAAGTGGTCCTGAACTTACCTGCTTGGTGAAACCCTGGAGAACTTCCAGTGCTTTCTTCTGTACCGAGGATTGTGTCGCCAGCGAGAAAAGAAAGTCGGGCTGTAGCCAAGGTAACAGAGATCTGTTCATCACCACGGTTGACACACTGGAAGTAAAGAGTCAGAGTTCTACGTACGAATAACAACAATACAGATTCTTACATTAGTTACTTTAGGGAAAAAATATCCACAAATACGAGTGGATGGTGGACCCAAGAGCATGGTTACTACCTGCCGAAGGGAAGGACTTTCGAATGGCAAGTTGGCGTCCGTTGTTCTGGAGATATGACATTGAATGGGTCCCTAAGACAGAGCGGCAGCGGAATGAAAACGCAGAGGATACGGGAGTTCTGTGAGAAAACCAGATATGAACCGCTTTCCGCCCTTTACCTTGCGAGAAGTGTTATCTAGCAGGTTTGTATACAGTAAAAATATTCGCACTTTTACAAGAAAAACCTGTAAATTGATGTCAAAACATTTATCAGTACTACAGTAAGAATGTTGCAAGTAATTAATGTGGTTTAAAATATACAAATACTTAAGAGTAAAGGTAAAAGCGGGATACAATTTTTATGAGCAGACTGTTCGATAAGAAACAAAGTAGGTTACATAGGTCTGTCAGCTTTTATAAAATATTTTGTACTTTTACAAAAAAACTATATTACTTCATACAATTGCTGAAAAATGTACAATAATTTAGCAGTAAACATACAAAAATTATTTGTAAATACAAAAAAAAAATTCGTAAATATACATATATGTGTACATTTACAAGCATTTCCAATCATGTTTACAATTATTTTAAGTATATTATTTTTATTATGTATACTAACTTACTGGAAAACTGGTTCTAGCGGTGGAATAAATGAAACGGAAATTGGATCAGAGGTTTGGTGAAATTAAGACTAAGTGAAGTAAAGGAAGCCAGTAAAAAAACAAATAAAACACTTGTCCTGGCGCACATCAATGCAGCTGCCTTGCTGTTTAACTAAAGCTGCAATGGTGGATAGACCGTTAGGCTTGGAGGTACAAATGGAATACCATCGTCATCGGCCATATCCGACGAATCACGCTTCTGCTCGGAGTACTACGATGGTCGCTTCACATCTGGCGACACCCCGACACACTCCTGTATTATGTGCCATAAGCCGACATTAATATCGTGTACGATGCTGTTGGGGGAACTAGACACCTGGCTGCGAAGACTGAATCCGGGATGATTTTGAGTAATACCGTAGGCGTACGGCAACTGCGTAAATCCACAATGCTACTCAAAATCATATACTTCCACTGCAACAGTCTTGCAATCAAGTTACGAATACTTGATGTCTTACGATCTCTCCATATGCCAGCATTTAACAAGCATATGTGTTATAAGTGGCTAGAACTGTATTTCCTGTGGTATCACCCGGTGTCAAGATGAATGTATGCATCGTAACAGCGTGGTATTTTTATTACTTGTTTCGGAAGTAGAACAAAAAAATTCTAATAATGCATACGGGAGTCGTTTGGAAATATTGTATACGAAGATTTAGCGACAAAAAAAAAATATGCAATGCACAACACTGTTGTTTGTAGATATGTTAAATTCACAGAGGTTTTAAAAAAGTCTGATCAGTATAAATCCGAATCTATACTAGACGGGTTTTAGATCTGTTGGTAATATCCGAAATAAGATTGATAACGTACGCCAAACTAAATTTATTTATTGTTTGAAGTGTGTGTTCTTTCATTCTCGTTGACAGGCACATTGGAAACCGGTTAGCTGTTTCGCCACTAAAAAAGAAATTGATTTAAAACCACTTGAAATTTTTTAAATGTCAAGTGCAGGTACAGGTGATAGATCCATGTCAGTGGGAACGCCAAATTTTTGCGCTTGGTGTAAGGATACATAATTTAGATGAAAGAAGAAGAATCTGTTCTGCGCTTTGAAAATGTTGTCAACTGCAAAAGGGCTTCTGAGTGATTTCGTACGGCTGCGCTCGTCCTCAACTCCGACTCCAAAATTACCGAGACAGTTGCCGATAATACATCATCAAGCAATAGCGTGTTCTTCGTTCATGCGTGATTTTTTGAAATCCTTAGTGGTCAATTATATATATATATATATACTTATATATAAATAATTATTTTACGAATCAAGCACATTTAAATTCCATTGAAGCCGAACTGTAAAGATTTCTAAGCACGAGTCCTCGTAATGTTCTGTTAGCAGAAAGTAGTTCTCTCCTGAGATGCAGGAACTGCTGTCTGTGCTATGTTCCCTATCCGGGTTGTAACTCCCTCCAGTTTCACATATACAACAATAATAAATAATATAAGAAGAGTCATCAACTTACTTTCTGGTCGCTCGTACGTATTCCCCATCCTGGTTATCCATAGCGTTCACGCTGGTTCTCATCGCCGTTTCTATAGGAAACAAATAAGCCACTCAAACATAGTTTCATTAGAGCGGGGCAGTGGTCATGAAAATACTACAAAATATGTTATATGTTCGTTCTTTTTTTTTCTTAGTAAGATGATCTTAGACTGACACGTATAACTTGAAAATCCGACTCATCAATAAGAAATTTGTACATATTTTAAAATATTTTCATAAATCAGCAATAATTAATGGCAAAAAAGTGGTTGCCACAGTCTAAATTAGAAATAGTGGAATTTACACTGTTTCAGTAAGTTACAGGGTTTTTCACTATTGTTTTACCAGCGTTGACTGCTTCAATTATTAAATTTATTTTACTAATTAATAAGAAAAAATTCTACTAATCTATCTGAAATCTGAAAATTACAGTTTAAACCTGCAACTAAAATGTTATATTGACAAATTCAGTTTCTCACCATATCCTCAGCAAGCATACTCCTGATTCATGTTTGCTCGTTATTTAAAGTGAATTATGTTTTCTGATAACTTAGACTTCAATATAGGCATTAATACTTACAGAAGACTAACATAGCAATAAGTAGGCTACTCTTGTTGTTTGGCTGATGTAGATAGTATAATTTAGTAATGTACGATTTCTCTCCGTTGTTCACTAAGAAGCTATGCTGCTTTGAAAAATTCTCACCTTAGAACCAACATAAGATAAATTTTTCTACGTACTAAGAAAACTGTGTACAAAGGTAATATGTATAACTGGAAAACAATAATAAAAGTATTTAAATAGCAACCACAATTTCCAAGCGCTCACGTTAGGTTAGAGGTTAAGATTATGAACTGATATGCTGAAAGTTATGGGTTCGACTACCACTCGTGAAATACGTTTTTTTTAAAACTTCCGTGAATGCTTTTTGTGCTTAAGACATATTTAGAATAAAGCAGAATTACATTTAAAGTAAATTTACCCATTCTTTTATATCTCGATTAAAAAAATATTACTTTTAAATAGTGAAAATTTTAGATTCACAGAATGAGTTTTCACTGATGCACGATGGAGCAGTTTCAACATTTTGAATTAGTGGAAAATCACTGGGAAACTGTAATTATTCACAGTTTTTGTAAGTATTGTACATAATTATTTAATGGAATTGTATTCTGTCGAATATGTTTTTTTTTTGACAAGCAAGAATTTTTGCTACACAACTAAGGTAAATCGTATTAACTAGGCAACTAACACCTGTACCACTAAATTTAGCCGCTTTACGATATTTGATCACACGCTGTCAAGACAATTCTAACTAGTATAAATCGACTAATATGTGAATTATTGTGAGTTTTCAAAGCACGTTCAGATTGAAAAGCCAAGCCTTCAAAAAACACAGAAGCGAAATGGAGTTCTTTGGTCAACGTCTGCCAGCAGACCATGTGTACAAAGTAAAAAAATGCGCACTTTCACAAGAAAAGTCTTGTAAACTAATGTCTGTACATTTATCAGTCCACGCACTGTAACAAAATTGTGGCAGGTCATTAAAGTGGTCGAAATTATTTCCAAATACCTTAGGGAACTTGAGGAATATATTTTTATGATCAGAATGTTCGATGTGAAACAAAATAACCCTCGACGACTAACTTTTACAAAAAAAAATATATATATCGGAAACTTATTCCCAAAATAATGTTTTGTCACTTCAAACAATTGTTGTAAAATGTACAATAATTTATTTGTAATTAAAAGTATTATTTGTAAATATGCAAATATAGTTGTATAGTTACAAACATTTCCTGTAAAGTTTAATATATTTTTGTAAATTTACAAAAAAGTTTTTTTTAAACAGTTTACAAAGAATAATTTTGTAAAAGTACAAACATTTTTTTTTACTGTGTATAGGCCTTCGGCCGATAGCGGATTCGAAAAATGCTCAACGTGCCTAACTGATGCCTGATTATGAGGCACTTACAGAACTACTTCGGATCCACTCGATAGCGAGTAAATCGGTGGGAAACGTCATGCGATAAAGATCTACCGGGCCTCAAGATCTCAAAATGTTCAACTCGATCCCGACGCCGGATCCACGTAGACCTACCCTGCTCGGGAGAAAAGTAGATAGCAGCTAGCAGACGATACACAGGAAAACGCTCGAAAAAAAAAACAAACAGACTCACGCATGTGTACATAATAGAAAATAATATGTTGTAAGGCGGTTTGAAACCATGTTCACGGAAAATACGATGTCGGATCGTAGTATTTTGTTGAACAAGAAGTCTGGAGCAGTTTATGAAGTAAAGATGTCGCCAGAGTACGTAATTCAGGTATGGAATACAAAATCATTACTAGAATGCAATTTGAATGCTACATACGTAAATTATACCAACACAAAACGATATTCTGCACTGTTTTAAACTGGTCTAATATCATAGGTCTGCCAGATCGGCGACTGAAATTACCGCTTCTGAAGATTTTGCATATTTTTAAAAAGGCAGCCAAGTAACTACTCTTCGGATTTATGACCACTCGTTAAGTATCCAACGATTGAGTATATCCAGTCACGTGACTAATGATGCCCAGTAGGAATGTACCTAGTTCGTTTCCGTAAGCGTCTCAAGCGTCCAAAGACCGTTACATGCGTGTTTAAGTTCCTACACCAATATTTAAAAGCTTCTTTTTTCTGCTGAAAATGGCGAAAATACGTAGTTTCGTGGACATTTAAGGTACGAAGATGTTCGGGGCGAATTAATTAAAAAAAGGCTTAGGCACGAAACACACAGCTTTCTCTTTATTTTTACGTCATAAAATGACAGCGTAATAACTGAACGTCTCACTGAGACGAGATATCCGCGCGAAATCAGCAGGTAAGTATAGTCAATTTTCTCGTTGTTGATGATTAATTAAAAATGTATGTAAGATATTTATTCCGATTTATTTATGGGCAACTCAGAAAAGTAGTAAGTTTTTTTTTAATCATATCAAAGAAATCCAGACAGTGTTTGGCATGTTCTAACCTAAATGACAACACATTTTCTAAATTTTAATTCTAACCATGTTTATATTTGAATGATATCATGTAAGACACAGTTTATGTTTGTTACCACTTTTTTTTCTGTTACACTGAATCCTCAGAAATATACACTTAATTAATACCAAAGTGTTTTACTTTGGGATAAAACGAAAACTCTAATTTTTCAACGGTCAATAAAATGTTTCTTTGTGTGCAAAACAAGTACACTGGATAAACTATGATTTTATTTGGGAGATAAACAGACCAAACGTAGATTTCAGGGACATTATGAAGTTCATGAAGACACCCGTTTATGCAAACCTAATTGTTAGAAACTGCAAAAAAATTAGCGCTCTTGATAGTTTTATTAAATTTGTTACACTGTACGTGTATCACGTTACGAAATATCAAAATACTATCTGGATTAAAATTAATAAATATTGAAATAAAAGCTTTTGACAAACATCTATTGTGAAACCAATGGCCTTGTAATGTTAAGGGGTATGGAAAGGTACGATGTCAAGCGGACGATTTGAATACCCAATCGTCAATAACATCTTAACTGCTCATCAAAATTCGATGAAATGTGTTTTGCCGGGTAGATATTTTATCAGCGGACGTTTATTTATACAACACTATTCGTTAGTATGCTTTACTTTCAAATAAAAAATTGTTTTTAGAAAAATAAAGGCTTGAAATCACAAAATCAAAAAACATGAAAAACTGTCATTTTATAATTTTTAACTTGAAAATATCTAGGTCACTATAGTAACCGAACTGCAAAAATACTCACGTTTTCTTTTGAGAATAATTTTAACATCCGAAAACCTCTCCCTCTCTCAAGAAATAAATCTGTGTTATGAGCCACCTCAAAACTGACTAGCCTAGGGACCCACGGCAAAATAGTCAGAGTTAGTTCATGAAGTTATGTTCCATCTGCCAATAATTTTTTTCTGCGTTTGAAAGACATTGAAAGGCGAGTGATCTAAAATTACCACTCGTGGAGGTGAACGTCTACGTACGCGACAACTTACTAGAATACTTGTTGGTAAACAAGAAAATGAGTCCTCAGCACATGTATACACAAGCGCAAGATAATGAACAAAAAGTGTATACATTTAAAATGCTAAATACATATATAGTCTTTGTATTTTGTGCGATTTTGTCATTTGAGCCGAACTGATGACATTGCCGACAAAATAAAAGTCGGCAGAGTTGTCAATTTTATAATAACTTCTCGCTCCGTCATAAATGTTCTTAAAAATAATGTCACTTTAACTTCTTCATTTGTCTACTGCCTTTAAAACATGCTAACTTGGCGCACAACTTAGTTGACATTCAACTTGTACAAGAAATGTAGCAAACACTGTACCGTATCTATTAGGTTCTAGCGCACTAGGTAACCCTTACTAGATCGCTACAAGTAATGTACATCTTAATGCTTACGAACGAGTCCCGCGTGTAATAGACTGAAGAGAAGAGTTTTGTTGCTCACTTAACGTACGTCTTATCTCGCTTTTCATAATTTATTTGCCTGATCATTACTTTAAGCAATATTTTATTTTATGACACGTTAATAAAGGATTAAGTATGCTGCCTATTTAATGACATTGAGCAGCTAAACGTTATTCCAGAAACAGCCGTTTAAGCCGCACATCCAAAAGTTGAAACGAGAATTCGAAACTCAATTTTCTGAAATGCTGTACGTGTTTAAAATTCCCTACAAAATTCCAAGTGTTTTCCGATTCACGTATTTTCTACTAAACCTCATCAACACAGTTTTAACTGCCAGATAGGTGATAGCTTTGCAACCTCTGCTCAGTTATTTATTTATATCGTTGTTTGGAATTCTGTCAGTAATGAAAAATTGCAACTGCAGCGAGCATAACGGCTAAAATTAATATACCGGAACAGTTATGCAGTTGAAATGATATCGATAGAAATATGTAAACTGTTATTGAGACAATTTCGTCTCTCTTCAGTATAAAGCACGACCATATTTTTCAAGGTTAGGGAGGGTATGTGCGCTTTTTATAAAACTTTTAAGAATGTTACAACTTTAAAATTTGTTTGAAGATAAAGAGAAGCATTTATATAGTGTCCTTTACACAAAGGGCGAACGCAAAAGTACACATTACTGAGAGACGTATCAAAGATTCCTGAAGTCCGATGGGAATTTAAACATTGTGTGTTTCTGTAGTTTGTTCAGCGACAGAATCTACAGACATACTGAGCTCATTTTATGCAGGAAGCAACATTTTTCAGCATATCAATACCATTATTCCTATGTTTGGACATTGGGTACTGTCTTAGATACACTGTCGAGTGAAGGTTAAAATGTACTACACAGACATTTTCAAAAATAAAAATAGATTTACTGCTTTGGATAGCTTAACCGAAAGAAATATTCGCTAATTGGTATTGTGGTGGGAACGAGTACATTACTGCGGAGAATAAACTTTTATGTGCGAAACAACTTCCGGTTGTCAAACCCAATTAACGTTCTTATAAAGTGTCCATCGTGCTTTTTCAAGCAACAGAGAACAGCGAACACAAAACCTATATATTAATTAAATAATACAAAATGTTAACCAGAAAAGTACGTATGAGTAGGTAGACCTGCACAAGTGGCTCAGTTCGGCGCCAATGTGCTTTAAAACTTATATTGGTGTTTTTGCTTAATTTCAAACACTGTGTCTATAAATTATTCAAAATAATTAACTGTCATTTGTACAATTTCTTCAATGATTGCTTACGATTGTTATCCACTTAGATTAAAATATTAATGTGAATTAAACTGTGAAGAGGTCAGTTTTAACTGATTGATTAGTTAGGATGCAGAGCGTCGTGATTTTAGTGTAAGTTTAAAAACATATCCTGGAGTCAGGGTTGTCAAGTGACTGTCGTAAAATTCCCATATTTAGACACTAGAATTTCCCTACCGTGACCAAAATTTACATACATGCGTTAAAACATTTTAACAATAAAATTCACGCATATGAACTTTGATAATTAAACATAAAATTGTATGACCGTGATACATAATTGCTTATTCACTGACCTATCACGTTAGCATTACCAACATTGTTATAAATGGTTGACGATAAAGTGAGCACTGAATGAAATGTTATCTTTCAGCTGCTACGCGTTCGCCTTAACTACTTTCAATATGAAAACTATCATGAAACTAAAAACCAGTGTAAATATTTTACCACACTGAAAACGGATCACCTTTGGCCCAATAAAATTGGTTAGTACGTAGAGTGCTCAGTTAACAGTGAACAGTCTATTTACGATTATAGTACATAGTAAACTGTTGCTTTATCCAATCATAAACCAATGTAATAAACGTAAATACAGAGTAGGAAGTGATCCAGAGGGCAAGGCACATCACCCCGAGGGGCAGACCGTCAACCTGGCAGCTCGTAGACGTCCATCGTTCTTTGTCAGATGAGCATCGGCAAAACGTTACGACGAAGCAGATTAAATATGTCCAGAATTACTAGGCTAAAGGTAGACACTACTTATATTTCATAAACACATTAATTTAACTTATTAATGACAATAAAAATTTCGCTCAAATTTACAACACGAAACTTAAGTTTTATGTGAAAATATCCATTCACTTAAAAAATCTCCCTACGTCTCTTTTGAAAAGAGTCATTTCCATACGTGTACGGTTATCCCCATACGATGTAGCAACGCTATATGGAGGAAACATTTAATGGAATGATACTAAATAATTAAACAAATATCTACTGATTGGTTTATCATGTCTGCATATCTATGAAAGTGACTGAGTTAGTGACTCACCACAGATGATATCCAAGGAACACAGGGTTATGTAAGGTTGTATGTCGAACTCTCCAGCTCCAACATGCTTCTTCAGTTTGTGCGCCAGTTTGCGAGTGTTGGAGTTCATGGTGTCCACGAATCCATCCAGGATGTTGAAGTGTAGCGTCGGCGTGATTATCTTCCTATGCTTCTTCCATTTAGAACCTGCCCAGACAATTGACAAGCTATAACGTCAATCTCAGTATTAAGCACAGTAAAATTAATAAACGAGTTGGAAACACAACTGTTCATTTAAGAGAAGTTCTCGCATAATGCTTTTATCATCTGGAAGTAATAGAATACGACCATCAAGAGTAATATCGCCCTTCAGCGTAGAGCTCTAAATTGACTCGCAGTGTTTTCGCAGAAATTAGAAAAAATTCACATACGGAGTATGACACTCGCTTCTGAGAGGGGAGAACGAGGCTGAGTGACGGAAGAGAGTATTCGTCTGCCATATCGGATACCTAACAAAGTTAAATTTTCTCGTAATAATCGTGTAGCGGCGTACATATAAGTGCTTGTATTTGATTAAGCATGTTGTTCTTATTGCTCGAGTTTAATTAATATATCTTTCAGCTGATGTAAAAACTCCGATTTCATTATCGTATGATGTTAATTACTTCAGGAAGTTTGCATGGACATCAAAGCACAGTAGAACAACTTAAGAGAAATGTTGTCTTGAGTAGCCATTGGGTGTACTATTAGGAATGCAAGGAATGGAGCGAAGCTATTGGAGTTCGACAATGATACGAAAATGACTTTTCACGAGTAAGTTTTATACAGTGTTATGCAAGTCTTGCCTGTGAGTATTCTTAACGTAATCCAATTGCTCTCATTTCATATTAAGAGCAGACGTTGGAAGATTATCCAAAATAGGCATCCAAATACTCCAGTTGTTTAATGATGGGTGACTCATGCTTTCCAATTCATGTCATGAACGTAATAAAAGTGCCCGACATTGACTATGCAATTAACGCCGTACCTTGAAAGAGAAATAACTACTAAATTTACTGTACGAAATCTACAATGGCTACAGTTAAAAGTATTCGCAATAGTATTAAATGTTATGTAATATGCTAATGGCAAAATAATTCGAAATGTAACTAGTGTAAACATAATCAACTGATTGAAATTCAAAATAGGCGTCGTTTTCTGTAGGTCTTGAAGCAGTGTCACAATAATAATTATTATGTAGAAAGTGTGGTGCAAAGTGAAATGCAAACTTATAATTTTCTGTTTTACGAAACATGTTCGTAATTTTTACAGATGCAGCAATCTGATAACCCGTTTTAGCTATTTCGAGGAGTATCAAAAATGTTTTTTAAGCGCCCCATATTAAAAGAGTCCAAAGAAGAATATTTTGAACTATGTGTTCTTTCACTATATAAACGTATTCGAAATCGTGATCAGCAGTTCCGCTTAAAAAAGAATACACGTAACACGCTATACCACACATGGACGGCGTTGTAGCGTGTCACGCGTATTCATTTTTACATGAAACTGCTTAACTTATTCATATTATGTTTATCTACGATAAGAACACACACTTGAAACTATGCTTCTAAGTTTTAAAAAAATTCAGCACGCTTGTTATAAACACGAATTTCGGGCCTCTCCGAAAATATTACCTGAATTCATAAAGTGCAAAGCGAGAGGCATACGTTGGTCTTTACTTCATACTGTTCAAAAATAAAATGTTGTGGTCACCTCTTAAAGTCCAGTAGGAAAGAGACTTCGAGGAATACCTTTCACGTTAGTTTGGCGAGCTACGAATAGAGGCGATATGCTTCTCGTCAAGCGTGAGGCATTGGCTCTTAGTCTATCGCTACGCTATTACAACGCGTCAAAGGTGGAAATTCTTAATGAACTAGTACAGGGCAAGGCCCTCGTAACTGGAAGGGAAACAAATCTTTAAGGGCGCGATATACCGCAATTTTCATCACCATTTTTTATATTTTTTATTTGTACCAGATATATTTTTTTTCTTATTTTAGACACAAAATGTGACTAAATTTGGCTCTTGTGAAATTTTTTTATCCCTCATAGTTTTCGCGTAATGGCTCGTTAAAGTCATATTTTGCATGTTTCCGTTTTAACGACTACACTAAAACCAGCTAATGTACCAAACTCAAAAAATCACAGTGGATAAAGACATTACAGGCTACAATGACATGTTCATAAAATTAAAGAATAAAAATTATTTGAATTAAAAAAAAATGCTGAAACCAGAAATAAAAATTTTAAAAATTCAATATTTTTTTAATACAAATAATTGATTTTTTTTGAGTGTGATATATCAGTTGGTTTTAGTGTAGTCGTTAAAACGGAAACATGAAAAAATATGACTAACAAACCACTACGCGAAAACTATGAGAGATTAAAAAATTTCATAAAAGCCAAATGTAGTCACATTTTGTGTCTAAAATAAGAAAGAAAATTCTGGTAAAAATAAAAAACAAAATAATTATGATGAAAATTGCGGTAGACCGCGCCCCGAAGTTTTCCTTATACTGCCAACTTAAACGTTGCAACGAAATAGCAATGAAATGAAATTATACATATGTGCTAACGCATGACATTAAAGCCATGCATGTTTTCTTTTTTCTATTTTTAGCGATATTTTTTTACGTCTAAACGAGAGCAGATATAGAATATCTGTTTGGCAAACGCAGTTTTATTTAAAATCGTCTTCTCCATGTTGGCTGATTTTTCAGGGCAGTAAATACTATTGTTTTAACTAACTATGTAATTAACGAAATTCTGGTTGACTTTTCAGTCGAAACCGTATAATTTCTTGCTTTTAAAAAAATATCTATCACGGCAAAATCCATTTCAAACAACATTGCCCAACATATTTGTGATATCTGCTCTCGTTTTAGTTAAAAAAATAATTATCGCAAAAACATTTTAAACAAAAGAGCATGGCCTTGACATACAGTTCTATTTAGTTTGTTGAAAAGTTAAATGTAATAATGAATATTATACTGTGAACATGGTTACTCTGAAACGTCTCTCTTCATTGTTCGTAATGCATGTTCTGAGGTTGGTATTAAGAAAGGGGGATCGTAGCCTACTTCGAGAGACTTAGACAAAAGTAAGGTTCTCGTTGTTTAACATGTGAGTTAGGACTCTGTTATATTTAATACTGACTGGTAAGGACTTTCTCTTACGACGACATGGTAAATATGTTAATCATAAGCACAGTTAAAATTTGATATAGAAAAACAAAAACATTTTGTTGAGAAAACATTTCGCCAGAGTGATACTATGTGGTGAAAATTTACAACTACGAACCCCGTTCAGAGCAAGAAAACACAGTAAAAAATTCATCACTCACTCTAGCAATACTGTCCATGAAATTGGCAAAAAAAATTATCTAGTGTTGTTTTACAGGTACATTGACTTCCTGACACCTGCTGTTTATAAACAAAACTTTTTGTCGTCAATTTATACACTTAGACATTCTAATAGATAGTGAAATAAATAATTACTAAACACTGTAAAATACTGTGAAATTTAGGGTCCATAATAGTTTTATTTTACTAAATCGAGCCTTTTTCTTATAATCTTAGTGATGTGGGGTCACCAGTGTGAAATCAAATTTTAACGCGTTTCTTCAACAGCGGCAACAGCGTCCTTAACTCACAGATATTAAGCGGGTCAAACACATAAATTATTACTCAACAAGAGGTGGTACAGTCAACATTAGCTTCAGTAAGTCTACAGAATATCCAGACGTTCCCGCAACTTATGGAACTGAGGGAATCAAGGCGCTAAATCAAGATTCCCTCCGTCGACCTGACCGATGTTCTGAACGACACATCTCCAAAGTTTACAATATTTTATAAATTGTGTAGAACTTCTAACGAATATTTCAAAGCTCGTTTCACGACCATAAAACTTTCAAATAAATGCCATTTCTTGAAACCATTCTGTCTCGGCGGAACCGTTGTTTACATTGTCCTCCACAAGCACAAAATCTCATTGTTTCCTAAATCCGCGACTGTGCCTGGCTGTCCCAGCCGAGAAGCGCAAGAACTACTGCTCTCGTGTTTATGCTGCCTCTGGCAATAACAAGATGCCACTTTTCCTCGGTCTGTTAACATTTCCATAATTATTGTTCCAGGCAACCTACAATTTCAGGCCATAACCTAGGTCTGCGTTTAACCCCCGATCATTCACAACATTGAGCCGAGATCATTTATTACTTATCTTTGGTGGCTTTCATCACAATGTCACCTTATGTCCTGTTAAAACATACCGTCTGAGAGCTAATGATCACCATACTGTAGCCACAATGAAAGAAAGAGCTTTCAAAACACATTTTCATTTCTTTAATACACTTGGATAAAACCTTGGTCGCAACTTGATGGAAGTCAAATTAAGCGGAACAAGACAGTTAAATAATATGTTTCAAGGTTAAGTAGAATTCAAATGCATATATATTCTCGTCGAATTACGGTTTACCAAAATACGCCAGCAATCACAAATTTGTAGAACAAAATGCAGTGCATAATTTGTTCAAAAACATTCAATGATGGGAAGACAGAAACATATAATCCTTCATCAGAATGCATTAAACAAAACACTAATAAAACCTTCGCGACTAAGAACAAAACTTCGCGATAGCCAAATGCCGTACATAACGCAACGTCTGTAACGGGAAAACATTCAAAACTATGCATGGAGAGAAAACCAGTACAATTCTCGTGTCTCAAGCTTTGGGGATTAACTGGCAGTTCACTGGCGCAGCAACAAACGAACAGATAACATAGATACAAAATATCTAAGAATACAGAAACACAAGGGGTGAACACGAACCACACAAGCCGACAGTATGACAAACCGCAAGGGACGTGCAGTTTCGTTACATTTCAGTATCCGTCCCTAATGGTTATTTCAGGAACCAGACTTGGAAATTTTACTTGTCACTTTGGTGCGCTATACTGCGCCTTAGCTAGAAGGTCATCATTAGCTTCATTTGGTTTCATAGACATTCCTTTCAATTAACACAAAGTACATTTGAGATGCTAAGAAGGCACAAATGCTTCATATATAAGTAAGTTTTAAGTTATAAGGAGGAGATTCAGCCACACCCACTCAAGAGACCTACCCACGATTAGCAAAAATAAAAGCTGAGGCTTTCACACGGTCCCCAAAATACCTTTGGGATACCGTGCATATGATTTTTGACCTTAAAGAGAGGCGTCCTGTCAGGTTTCCAGAACCTCTTTTCATTAATTAGTAGTCCTCGAGGTATGCCTACCTCTGCAGGCTCCAGTTGGGAAATTCATCTGCACTTGTTCCTGAAGCTGCAGTTACATGACGCAAGATTTCATGTTGTATGACATTTCCCATGCGATCACTAATGCTAAAATATCACAATGTTTTTCACATATATTTCGCAATAAGTTATCTTATTTTAAACACATATTTTAAATTAATAGTTTTTTTACAATAGTTTGTTAATACCTGTGATATTTCTGCTTCCCATTAACAGCTATGAATTTATAACATGTAAATAACTGCTGTTTGACTCGCCGAATTCATCTTAGCACAGTTCAGCTATGATCTATGACCGGTAGCCTATGTAGTTGGTCACATGACCTGCGCAAAACGATCTATAGAATCCTTATATGTGGGAGTTGCTGGACTTCAACTAAAAAAAAAGGTAATGTTCTGTTTTCCGATTTCAGCACAGATCCACCGTGCATGAGAAATTCTATCTTGAGAGGGTGCCATTTCGCATGAGTTTTGCATGTATATTGCGTCGTGTAAAAGCTGCCTATGTATGTTCGGAAGTTGTAACCGGCATCTGGACACCGTCCAGAAATCCCACCAGTGGGTAATACCCGGCGTACTAGAAACCCCCCCCCCCTTATCCTAATTCCCCACTCCACTAGCTCATCGCGTCATCGCTTCATTAGCCGCAAGGATAACCTGTTGGTTTCCAGCACTGACTCATGGGAAGGTGACGATGAAACTGACGATATTATGGTGCATAAAATACGTTGCAGGATGTTCGAAAGCAGGTATTTCTTTTATTTTTTTACAATATTATTCCACACGTGCCCACTGGACCAATATACGAAAAGAAAACACACTTCTGACGAGGACGAAATGCCATTGTTAAGACACCATGCTAATTAAAAACACTGTTTCGAAGCCCTCCAACGTAGCTGAAAGCGGCCTGTTTTCATACTGCCGTACTCCAAAATGTTCTGACGGGATGTTTGTGGAACTCAAATTGAGACGTGTACTGAACTTTGCTATAGATTTTCCACAAATAGAATTATATGGTTGTCATTGTATAAATGAATCGGCGGAAATCTTGCACGCTAATTCAGCGCTCGACTCGTAGTGGTGATGCGGCATTTGATGCGCTCCTCAAGGTCGCCCTTATAGCTCCGTCGCTTTCAGAGCTGATGAGCGGTGCTATGAGTGTGGAGCAGCGCCGGAATGCAGAGGCGTGGAAAACAAGAGATCCCATATAACAGCATCGTGCAGCACTATTTCCCACGTGCGAAAATTCGGGTTGATCGCGCTGGGAATCGCACCCGTCTCGCATTGGTAGGAAGCGAGTGCACGCTTTTTTCGAAGTCAATTTGGTATTTGCCAACTTTATGAGCAAATGTTCATCCAGAATTACTAATTCGTCACGCGTGATCTCTGGCGCCGCAATTAAATCCACGAGGTTCCGGCTTCAGAGATTGTGCCTCAGAAGTTCCTAACACTGGACACAATTTTGTTTAACACGTTGGCTAACACTATTGTCTAGGATTGCTATTGTTTAATTTTCCCAGTTTGGCTTCAAAAAACCTACAAGTATAGATTAATGCTTTTAGCGTTGAATTATGTACCACGCCCTCTTCAGGTGGATATAGACTAGGGTGGAGGAGGCTATATATTCACATCATCACTACTATATGTTGTTCGGGATAAAGTGAGCACTAAAAATTTAACAGTTGAAAAATATAACTAGCCGTTGCTGCATGTAATTCAACATTAACTCTAGTCGTCCTTCTACCTTTATGATTAGCAACGAGATTACGCAATATAGTTCTGCGTATTTTCCTATTTAAATACAACTACACAGAAACAAAAGCAACCGAATTCAACATAATTGTATTTTACATTATTAATAAGCTGTTTTCATCAAATTGTATAAGTTCGTACCGACTGCACAATTTATCTTACACGCACAAACATCAAGTGTTGTGTCAAGAGGGGTGAGACATTTCCTGTCGTTAGCTGTTACGCGCGGAAAGATACGAATAGACTGAAAAATAGAACTTTAGCAGGGCTTTTTTAAGTGCTCACTTTATCCCGAACCGCCTATACCAGCTTGTGACGTTGGCCACGGTACGGCAGTGGTCAGAGAGGACAGGAAACACATGTGGGAACAATCCCATAACCACTGAGCACCGATGATTAAATAGCAGGCCTACAGTCAGACAGACGTAAAAAGACGTGCCGGCTCATTTGATACGGGCAAACTTCGCTGCTGATTGGCTGCCCGAGGTTGTTGAAACCAGCCCCACGTCTGTTTGGCTCCTGAATGTTACGGCAGGTTTACATAGCAGGGCGGCCGCCTTACGCTGATTAGCGGCAAGGGTTTCCGCCATGTTGCTGCCCAGTGAAGGCATTTTTGTTGGCTGGCGGGGTTGAGTTTGCCATCGTACCTGCTATTTCACTTATTATTTCCTGAACATTCTATAGCCACTGAGGGTTTCAGCCAACGCACGGACGCCCCCGTCAACTCACTAGTTTAAGAGAAATACCCACTTTCTTACAGTGACTTGCATTCATTAAAAAGTATGTTTACCACTACACTCACTCCAGAGTCAGTGTCTTGGCCACAACCTCGCCGCCATCACGACCCACGTGGTTTGCTGTGCTACATTTAATTTCCAGAGAACTTAAATGTACGAATGCTAACGCATGTACTAACTACGTCGTTACGGATAACACAATATGCACATTATGTTACAATGTAGTGTACAACTTTTCCCATTCGTGTTTAAACTGTTAGAAATTTAGATAATGAATGTATTAGAAAAAACAGCAAATAACTTGCGATCAAGAACTAACCTGTGGTTAGTGGCATACAGTAGGGCCTATATACTGTATTTGCATATTTATTTGTTCATATACGTCACCACTTAATTTTTTTTTTTTTGGAATTTATCAACGGTCACTCAACTGTTGTTTGAATATTAGATAAATTTACCCTAACAGTTTATCGCAGTACATCGTGCTCCTGTAAACTGCGCTATTACAAAACATCGATGATGGTGTGAGAAGGAAAGCCGACGTACATGCAAAGAATGCATATGAGTTTCTTCTGCTGAAACTTATAATACTGATGTGTATGTATACATAAATATTGTGAAAATATAATTAAATGTTTTCGGGTAAAACTTGGGTAAGGAAACAGAAGAAAATTAACAGATAAATATATCATCAGCTTGCTTGGCCGGAGGGGGATACGTTCCACTCCCAAAATTATTTAGGAAGATTGTCCCCTACCCTAAAGAAAACTGAAATAAAAAAAATACTATCGAATAAAAGTGTCAATATTCCGACCAGCGGTATATGTAAAGTTTATAAAGGCTATGTATCAAAACTGATTGCACACTGAAGGAAATAAAATTTTTCCGTGGGAGAACTCACGGACAACCCTCTATTCAAAACGATGATCGGCATATCAGCCGCTGGATGTACTTGCCCCCCCCCCCTTTTTTTTCCCACCTTATCAAAGATTAACTGCCATGCACGCCAATGCGAGTATGTACAAACCGGTTATACAGTCATTTCGGAAACTCAACATTCAAAGTCCACACCTATTTTCTTCGGACCAGTTGTAATACAAAAGCTCAATACAATTACGTCCGGAAAATATACTATATATAGTTTAATAATAGTCCTAAATTTGCTGTATACAACGCCTGGAAAATGGCATGTACTCTACAAAATCTGTAAAATTTACAAAGAGATTCTTTGTAAAATCATTCGTTTGTAAAGTTACAAAGATAAAGTTTGTAATATTGCAAAGGAATTCCTGGTACTTATACCGACAATTCTAATGTACAAAATTCCCCTAGTAAAATTAGTTATTTGTTTATTATGTCACAGGATTTTCTTCATAAAAAATACGTAGTTTACCAAAATCACAGTTTCGCGGAAATTACATAGTAATACTAAATCAAATGTTTTGTAGCGCATTTTTCTGGAATCAAGTGAATTTTCATAATTAATGCACGCTTTAAAGTAAAAAAAAAATATCACTGAACTCACTGTACCTACATTGATTATATACAAATAAGCTAAAATTAGATGTCACCGAAGTCAAGGTGGCCTAGGGGAAAGATGCGTAGTGTCTATGAATGGGGATGAGGGTTCGAATCTTACTTTTCCATAGGCTATCAGCGCGTGAAATAAACACACTCTTTATGATGGCTCAGCCTGTGCATTTATACATACATACGTCTATATAAACATCTACAAACATTTACACACACTTATAGGCCTACGTATGTGTGCATAAATATACACACAGGACGTTCACAAAAAAAAAAAAGACAAACTCCGGCAGGGGATTCCTGGGGAAAAATAAAGCAGAAAATATGTAAGACATTTTGTACGTAACCGTAATATTGAGGAAGTAACTCGCATTTGAAAATCAAATTTTAAAACTTTGATTTCCCCACAAACCGAAAACTGATCGACGTAAACTAACAAAACTTAAGATATTACTTCATAACAATACGGCCGACAAACCAATAGTAAACGCCAGGTGATACATTCAACCCTTGCAAAAATAAAAGGGGTCGCCATCCTTAAATTGCTGACTTTTTTAACGTAAGGATAATCCAACATTTAAAAGTGAATTATCGGGTAATTTAACACTAGTAATTAAAAATGTCCTCGTGTAGCGACTGTCTAGGACTCATAGTTTTCGTGCAAAACGCACGCGAAGTTTTGGCTTGGTGACACAGAGCCTAGTGTGTAGGCAACACTGCGTACACGAGTGTCTGGTTTATTTCACAGTGCCGCTTTATTTTCCGGAGTTTGTCTTTTTTTTTTTTTTTGGGAAAACCTTGCATGTTTGTATATAAGTCATAAAACTATGAAACATTACTTGGTAGCATATTCAGCAGACGTACCAGTAGACGTGAGCAGTCCTCGACCAATCCACGGGAAAAGGAACCTGTAGTTGGTAGCCTTGTCTATCAGCTCGTTGTTACCCAGCACCGCCTGCGAAACAAAACACAGTTGTTTACCTCGACTATCCTGACACAATTGTGTCGTGAAAGCACGACCTTGGTCTTATGAGGAAGTACATCTTTCTTTTAGTATAATTATTCTGTGAAGGTTAGGAAGAAATAACGGAAGCTGTCATGATAGCAACTGTTGTCCGTTTCTTCTTCTTTTATTCGTATAAAAAAATTCGTCGTGAGTATCCAAAGGCCTGATTACGAACGTATCATGTTGAGTACGGTTAATAAGCGACATGTCGTTACAGTTATCACTTGCGCGTCGTAATTTATAATTAATTATATTTGATCGTTAACGTAGAGGCCGCAGTTGCCACAGTGGCTAGAGCACTCGCCTCCCATCAAGGTGATCCGGGTTCGATTTCCGATTGGGTCAGTCCCCGGATATCGGCATGCGGGAATCGTGTCGGGCGATGCCGCCGGTCGGAGGGTTTTCTCGGGGATCTCCTTTCATTCCTGCGCTGCTCCATACATCATGTCAGACCCCGGTGTTAAGTGCTGACCAAAACTCTTCATTCATTTGTTCACTCGTTATCGCAGTTTATCGTTAACCTTCGATCACGAAAGTTCGATAAAATCTGTTCATAATTAGGCTGCAGGGACGCCACTCTCTTTAATTTTTGTCTTATTAGGTTGTGTAAAGGAATTTGTTACTATAAGTAATAATGCAGATGCCGCTATTAGCGGTTAAGGGCGTGGTATACAGCAATTTTCATAATCTTGTTTTTATTTTTATTCGAACCACATATCTTCTTCTTATTTTAGACGCCAATGCGTCTAAATTTGGCTCTAATGGAATTTTTTATCTCTCATAGTTTTCCCGTAACAGCTCGTTAAAGTCAAAATTTGCATGTTTCCGTTTTAAGGACTATGTACACTAAAACCAACTGACACACCAGACTGAAAAAATATACAGTGAAGAAATATGTCGCAGGCTACAATGTCACGTACATAAATACAAAGAATAACAACATTTTGTATTTTTTTTTTATTAATTTCAAAACTTCTTTACTGTGATTTCTTTGTGTATAAGGATTAACGACTCACAAACTGTTTTTTTAACATACTAGTATTTGAATTTAACAACACAGATCCTACTGCAGATCCAGAATGTAACAGAGGAACAAGTGTAAAAGAAATTTCTTTTTCAAAATATCAATTTCCAATACATTTTTTAAAACCAAAATATGCTGACACAGGCAACTTTCTGTCCCGAAAAAAAATTCACGGTTTTTGGTAGGGGAGAAAACAAAAAGGTGTGGTGGGGCAGAACGAGGTACCGATAAAGTGAATTGAAGGCAAAATTTTGATGAGTTGTTCGTACGCCTGCGGAAATAATCTTATTTTATTTCTATAGCTACTGCAGTCGTATTGCTGGTTGACACTTAATTAAGGTTTTCTTTACGGTAAAATATATTACAGTTGTTTTAGATTTTGATAAATACAGCCTATTTTGTTCTACTGAAAAGGGTATTTTAAAACGTTTAATTGAAATTACATTACGTATTTATTAAAGTGGTTTTCTTCATGACACTATTATTTTAATTTGTTTTAAAGGAAAAAACTTTTTAAAACATAAAGTTGATTTCAACTAAAAAACCAAACGGAAAACTTTTGAATTGTTGTAATGTCAATACCGTTTTTTACCACACAAACACACACACACTTATACACACACACACACACACACACACACTGACTGACTGACATATCAAATTTCAGCCCAAACCACTGGACCTAGAATCGTGAAATTTTTTTGTGTGCGTTCCCCTCAGGTCGTAGGCGAGCACTATGAAGGGATTTTTCGAATTTTAATCTCTAACAGGGTGAAAAGGGGTGTAATGTTCTTCCGAAGAAACGTTGATAGAACTCAAATCCGTCATCATGTCGTAATGATTTTTACTTTAATAAGACACGCGTAAAAATGCATAATATCAAATTTGAGGATTTTTTGAAGTTCAACATTTAAGGGGGTGAAAAGGCCTTAAATGTGATTCCGATGAACAATCGATATATATATATATATATATATATATATATATATATATATATATATATATATATATATATATATATATATAGCGAATCCTTCGGGGTACAGAGTTGGTTTTCACTTCAAAATGTTAGTTACGTAAATACCCAAAAAGCAGTTTTAGGATTTTTGAAGTTAGACCCCAAACAGGGGCAAAATGTGTATTTTTTAATGAATAGTCTATATCACAGAAACACAATTGACAATCGTCGTGAATTTTACGTCACTTGGTCACGTAAACAAATATCTACAACAGGACTCTAAGAAATTTTGAAATTCTGTAGTTAAGAGGGTGAAAATATGTGAAATGTGTTTTCGATTATTCCTCCATATCTATCGAACCAATCGAGATACCGAAGTGCTCTGTGCTTTAGATTGATGCTTATGTAAATATATCAATACCGTTAAAATATGTTTTCCAAATTCGGCTTCAAAGAGGTAAAAAAGGGTTAAAATGTGTGTTCGATTCACAATCGATGTATTTTAATCCATTTCATTTTTATATAGCGACGGGATTTTTGTTTAAGATTGATGCTTACTCAAATACCTGAAAAGTAAATACACGAATTTTCGAAATTCGCCACCTGAGGAGGTGAAAAGGGGTGAAAAGTGATGAAATGTGTTATAAGTAATATCTTGAGCTCAGCGAGCTATTGTCGTGTTTTTCACATTCACGAGACACCAGTAAAGTATTCTGAAACGTGAGTCGATTTTTTTATTTACTCTCTTAGGAGGTGAAAAGACCTGTAATCTGTTTTAGATAAATCCTCTATATCAATCGAACCGTCGAGATTTATACAGTTATTTTTTTCTTCAGGATGGTGATTACATAAATTATCGCAGAACGGTTTCGTATATTTTTCGAAATTTAAACTCTCAGCACAGTGCAGTGGTCATTTGAGTTTTTTTAAAAAATAGAATGATCTATTTGAATTCGACTGAATGGGCTACCGTCGTGATTTGCACTTCGAAATTCGACTCCCAAAAGGGTGAAAAAGCACAAAATTTGTTTCCCATCAACCCATGATATATATCTAACCAGTAGAGATATTGAGGTGTTGTTCGCGTCAGAGTGATGCTTACGTAAGTATTTAAAAAAATTATACGTACTTTTTTTACTTTATGAGATAACTTGATTGTTAAGAATAAAACTAAGTTAACTTCCAAGGCAGACAATCCGAAAAGCAAGTACGAGCAGCGAGAAATAACTCATTCTACAGTAATATATCGAGAAGTGGTGTTGTACAACCTCTATGAGCCCAAGCTTCCCTCAAAATTTCATGGTTCTAGGTCCTGCGGTTTGGGCTGTGCGTTGATGAATGAGTGGGTGAGTGTGTCAGGACACTTCATTTTATACACACATATATATACACATATTCACACATACACATAGGTTGTTTCAGAAATATTTCTCAAACTAGGATAGTAAGTTACTTTCAGCAAGAAAAATGCCCATGTAAACACAGGTTGGGAATTCCTTACTTTTTAAATTATTAATGAATGCTTAGTTCAATGTGTTGCAAGGTAACCGGTAGTAAAGTTAATGTTGTTAGATAACTGAATTATGTTGCTAATACAAGATTGGTGATGGACCCATTTGCATCCCCTAATTCGGATGTAGGTGTATTTGACAGGATGTGAAAGTGCATGATCCGATTTGTGCAAGTGTATAAGGAAGCAATAGAATTTCATTTCGAACATTTGCCATGAGCTTCTGAGTTTATGACACTTTCACCCATACTAATATCAGAAACTTACAGTAAATACTCGTAAATTTTTTATTTGGAGTACTATATAACCTCACCAAACGTCAGAATCAGCCCTAACCAATATGGCGGTTGAAGTTAGTATGCAGAAACACACAAGTAAGTACTTCGTGTACTTGCCAGTAGTAACGCCTCTGTGTACTATACCACACAATAAATAATGATACATATTTAATCTGTGACTATACTGAGTATTCGGACAATGCTAGTGCATAGTTGGTGACGTTACAGGTGAAGCCAAGTACGGATGTGTGTATACTTGAAGATAATTCGGATACAACCTCAGTGACACTCACCCAGTACGTACAGAATGGCAATGAGCAGCCGTTCACAATTAGTTAGTTTTGAACTATGATATGTTTGTTGAGGAACTTACCTCGCACGAGGCTGGATCTGTGAGGGCGACGTAGAGCTGCGGTCCGATCCATATCCTGAAGACTGGGCCGTGCTCCTTGCGGATCTTCATGATTCGCTCCAGAAACCCTTTAGGAGCAAAAGGCCATACGTTTATAACGTCAACTCATTTCTGTATACAAGTAACCCGGTGGGCAAATAAGATACCAAAAATACTATTACGCTACTCCATTCACTTAGGACTGCAGATATTAAAAACAATCGTGTAAAAAATTTGAAATATTTCATTCATTGTTACTTTTAAAAAGGATTGAAAATAATTAGTCAAGTGGGCTTTTCTAGTCGTTGACAGCGATATCATAAGCAAAGGTGACGCAATCTTACACAGGACAGGAATTATGAGGGGAATATCGGCCGTGACATTTGTTAAGAAACCGTCCTAGCTTTCGGCTAGAGTGATCTAGGGGAACGTGAAGAACCTTAATCAGGATGACATGAGCTGGGACGTTATAGAGTGTCTCACGCTTGGATTGAGTACAGGATGATATGGACATGCGCTCTCTTTTTTCATCGCAAGGTAACTGCCGCGCACTGTCCTTGTTTTGGCGCGCCCTGTTGCCTAAAATCCTAAAAGGTTCACTTTATAACTATAATTTTAAAATTTTCGCATATTGTACAGAATCTAAACGCGCATCGGGAGTCATCATTTACACAATTTTAAGAGGTTGAAAAAATAAAAAATAAAAAAAAACATGTTTTTGAACTTGGTACTGTTTTCATGCATCCTTAAATATGTCACATCATAACTTACGAATCAAAAGTAAAATCGTATCCAGATTTTTATGGTGTGTAATTTTATATATCTGGACGCCAACTAAAAAACCTGAAGGCTAAATTTTGTTCGTTAGTTGTACAGAAATGTTTTCTAACATTATGTGCGTTTTCTAATAAACTGAAACATCAAAAAGTTGGTATGAGAGAAACTGTTTTGCTATTCAAGTTATATGGGGGATGAAAGCGAGGAAGTTGTTCGTAATGAGCTGAATCTATTTTTAAAAGCAACCCCACTTCTCTTGTTTATAGCTGTGAAATGTGTGGCGTAATATTATCATGCGCTCGCCGTGCTCTCGCCCTACTAACTCGACAGCTGAATGTCGCTCGAAGTTATAGCTGAAGAGAAAAAACGTTCCATAATCTTTGCTGACTATGAGATTATATCTGGAATGGGTAATAAATAAGATACAGTCTATGCTTGGTTCAACAGTTTTCTTCGTCCCGTTTCCTAAACTGCTTCAGTTGTGAAACTAGAGCGTCTCGCGGCCTAGCGATTTGTCGTATATGGTGACTGATTTCGAATCAAAATTTCATGTATGTAAACAAAACAATAAAAAGTTGTAATATAGGTAGGCTACGAGAAAGGGAGCGAAATATTGTATTGATGATATTCCAGTATTTTTCACACACTATTAACGCATTAAGGAAGCTTCAGAAGAAAGAGGATGTTCCAAATAAACCATTTACACTTATATGAAGAAACAATAGCAACACAGTAGTACACCAAACTAACATGAAAAATTGAAATCATAAAGGAAAGACAAACAATAAATAATTCCCGTAAACAAATTTAAAACAGTGATCCTTCATTTCTACTACTTGTATTGTAACTATTTTTAAAATAATAAATCAGAGCAAATATAAAAATAACTCTCAAACAGTATGTTTATAAGGATTTACTACGTTGTCTAATTTGTTTCCTTGACAAAATGTTATATGGTTTCCGTAAGTTTTTGACTGACGAAAATTCGTAATTACCTTCAACTTTATGTTTAAGTATTGAAAAACTACATAACATACAGTACAACTAATTTAAACAATACTGGTCAAATTGTTGTTTTGTGTATGCTCTCGTTTAGGCTTAAGATATAATTTTCAAAGAAGCAGTGGAAATAAGTGATACGCCTAAGTTGACATCACGACAGAACGTTAATATATTCTCTTTTGTTTGATAACCGAGCGTGGTGCAGCAGTGGTAAAACACTCGTCATGCATTCGGGAGGACCCGGGTTCGATGCCCGGCTTTAACCATCCTGATTTCGGTTTTCCAGCGTGTTTTCCGAAATATCTCAAGGCGAATGCTGGGATGGTTCCTTAACAAACACCATGGCCGATTCTTCCCTCCTTTCCTCTCGTGTATCAATACCAAGGCCTTGTGCTGTTCGAGGGCACGTAAAAGCGTCCAAATAAATAAATACCAACCCCTCTCCCACTTTAAATATATTTTTAGCAGACAAAAAGTGACAAAAGAAGACATACTTTCCAGTTCTCGTACGACATTAGTTTTGAATAAATTCTGTAATCATCAACTACTCCAACCACGTTTTCGTCTTCAGACGGATGCTACTAAAATGGAAAAAAATCTTTCGTTTTGCCAGCAGTAGCTATAATTATTAAAATGTATATGATAATTATTTCTTAATGAAGTGCTCGTTACAATTCATGTAGTGAATTAGTATCAGTGGAGTACGTGAATTGTTTCTTATGTTAAAGTAATATAAAATGTCAGTAATTATATATTTTTAAGCACGATGCTATGCAATTGGTAATATCAACTAGAATAATAAAGAATACAATATTTTAAAGTTTAAAATTCTGAAGTAGTGCACCTCCCGAACTTCGTAGCGTGGCTCTGATGTGGCAACAGCACGCGCAGTAAGCTCTGCACTTGCAATCTAAGGTTGGGACGCTCTATAGAAAGTAACTGAGACAACGTAACACCACCGATTAGGGCCTATGTACAGTATTATGAACATAGAGACGCTGTTAATACGTGGTAGGTAGGGCCACGATTTTGTCGCGAAAAGATTTTAGCCCACCTTGTTTCAGTGACTCACGTGCACATCGGCAGTTCTGTTTCAAGGTTATTGGCAGTGTGTCTTTGTCCAGACACGTTTCTCATTTTACTGCACCAATCAAAATAAGATTATTGTTGAGTCTGTATGTCTATGATTTGCCAAGGCAAGTGAGAGTAAAATCATCCAACAACAGATGATGTAGCACAACAGCAGATGTGCACATGACGCATCGAAACCAAATGTTGCAAAAATCTTTTCGCCATAAAATCGCGGCTCTAGTGGTAGGTTTAACCATGCTGGATTCATGGGTTTACGTACATTATAGTCCATGTCTTTATTATCACACACTAAACAGTAACACAGACGTGAAATGACGTGGCGGCCAATTCGAGACGGGCAAACTACACAGCTTGTTGGCTTCCCGAGACTGTTGATTCCAGCCCCGTGTCTGTTTGGCTCCTGCGTGTTACGGCAGGTTTTCCAGTGGCCTGGCTGTCGGATAATAGGTAGGGCCCGGTAGTTTTCGCGAAAAGATTTTTGCCCCACTTTGTTTCAGTGTCTTACGTGCACACCTGCAGTTCAACTTCATGGCTATTGAGAGAGTGTTTTTGTGCAGAGTCGTTATTCATTTGACTGTGTCAATCAGTACACGGATAACTGTCACACATCACATCTGTGATTTGCGGATTTAACCTCCACACGCTGGGTGTTACGGCATCCAATCACTGACCACACAGCAGAGATGCAGGTGCGCACGTAAGGCACTGAAACAAAGTGCTGCAAAATTCTTTTCGCGAAAATTACCGGGCTCTAATAACAGGGTAGCTGCTGCTTTACGCTGATTGGCGGTAGGCGTCTCCGTCATGTGGCTGGCCAGTAACGACGTTATGCTGGTGTGTGTGACTGAATTTGTCATCCTACTGGCTATTTCACTTCAATGTTCCTAGATATACTGTGTTAGTTAACTCTGCTATTGGCAGCCAGTCTCCACTATGTCCGGAACATGGGAAGCTCCACCAATCCAACAGTGGATGTTCACTATTGACTAGTCGTCCTCTTCGTCACGACGTTTGCTGTGCAACCACATTAGTTTACAAACATGTAGCCATTTGAAGTTAAGCTTGGTAGTAACATATTTATAGAGAAACGTGGATTTCGTGGATAAGGTTCTAGGTCAGGAAAGCCAAGAAAGTGGTCTTCTCTGTCACTGATGTGATTGGACGAGGCTGTTTAAGCAAGCCTATGATGACTGCAGGCCAGTAATAAAAAAAAGAAATAATTCGTGGGTACAGCACGTGACGTCCGTTTGCATTGTTAGGAGCTAACGGGTTAGTGGGTGTTTAGGATTGAGTAATCTATAGGTTGGCTGCTACCATACGAATTCGTGAAATTCACGCACCTCTTCGTATTACGATATGGCTAAACCTCGACCAGCACGCACTGAAAAAAAATTAAATTTGTGTGAAGAATAATATGTATTCTAATCTCTACATACAAAAGAAAACACTGACTGAATGACTACCTGACTGAATGAATGTCTAACTGACATATCAAACTGCAGCCCAAACCACTGGAACTAGAATCGTGAAAATGTTTGTGTGGTTTCCCCTCAGATCGTAGGCGAGCACTAAGAAGAAAATTTTCGAACTTCGACCTCTAAGGGAGTGAAAAGGAGTGAAATGAATTCCCGAAGAAACGTTGATAGAGCTCGAACCCGACAGGCTACCATCATGATTTTTACTTTAATGGGATACACATATAAATGCGTACTATCCAATTTCTGGATTCTTCGAAATTCAACATTTCAAGGGGTGCAAAGACCTTAAACGTGTTTCTGATTAACTATCGATGTCTATCGAATTCTTCGGGATAGAGAGTTGATTTTCACTTTAAAATATTTCTAACATAAATACCCAAAAACTAGTTTTAAGATTTTTTTTTTTAAATTCGACCTCAAAGCAGTAAAAATGGAGAAAGTGTGATTTTTACGAATCGTCCACGTCACTGAAACACAATTGGCTATCGTCGTGGTTTTTACTTCAATTGATTACATATACAAATTACTATGAGCAGACTCCAATACATTTCGAAATGTGATAATTAAGGGGGTGAAATACGTGAAATGTGTTTTCGATTATTCCTCTATATCTGTCGAACCAATCGAGATATCGAAGTGCTCTTTGTTTAAATTGATGCTTATGTAAATATACAAAGTACCATTAGAAATATTTTCCTGATTCGGCCCGAAAGAGGTAAAAAAAAAATGTAAAATATTCTCGATTCACAATCGAGATGTTAACCACATTGATCTTACATATGGCAACTTTTTTTGTTGTTGTTGAAGATTGATGTTTACTAAAATACCTGAAAAGTAATTTCAAAAAATTTTCTAAATTCTCAAACTGAGGAGGTGAAAAGGGGTGAATAGTGATGAAATGTGTTTATATTATTCGTCGATATATCTTGAACCCATCCGACGTTTGTGTTTTTCACGTTCAAGAGACACCAGAAAAGTAGTCTAAAATGTGATTCAAGGGTTATTCAAAATTCTGTCTCTTAGGTGGTGAAATGACCTGGAATATGTTTTAGATAAATCTTCGATATATATCAAACCCATCGAGGTATTCAGTTTATCTCTGCTTCATAATGGTGATTGGGTAAGTGGCCGTAAAGAGGTTTTAAGATTTTTCATAACTCGATCTCAGTACTGTATTAGGGTGATATGAGAGTTTTAATGAATGATGGATTTTGCTTGACTGAATAAGCTATCGTCGTGATTTTCAATTTATTTGGATACGTGAGGAAATATTTAAGGTATGAAATAAAGATTTTTCAAAATTCGAACCCTAAAGTGGCGAAAAGGCATAACATTTGTTTTCTATCAGTCGATGATACTTATCTAACCAGTAGAGATATTTTAGTAGTGTTCACGTTAGAATGACGCTTACGTAAGCACATAAAAAAAGTAATGCAAGTTTTTATTTTATAAGGCATGTTAATTATTAAGAAGAAAACTTAATTTGTGAACTTCCAAGGCAGACGATCCGAAAAGCAAGTACGACAAGCGAGAAATAAACTTGTTTTTAAAAATGATTTTCATGAATAATTTCAACGCTATGTGGCGCAGTTGTTTGTAGCTCCGATTTATTGTTCGAGAGATTCTGGACTTAAATTTCTTTAAAGGCTGTGCAAATATGCATATATGATATACAAAAAGTGCATGGAAGATGAAATTAGTGCGTGTACTACTCTTCGAGTTTATGTGCGCTTGGAAAAAAATAGTTACAACATCCAACGATTGAGTACATCCGATCACGTGATCAATACTACAGAGTAGATAATACCTACTAAGTATTCGTAATAGCCTATATATAGCTAACAACGTAGCGAAGGAGAGGTGGATTAACGAGGCGGCGATGTGTGTTGGTGATCAACGAGGGACGACGACTAATCCGTGGGAAGTGTGCGACAGCAGGAGTGCTGACAGAGAGCGCGGGTTGACGAGGATAAACGGGAGTGATAAAATTTGATTATTGGTTTTATGTGAAACGTCAAGAACAATACATTGTGAGCAAGGTAGGTTGGCGTTACAAATCAATACACGAAACTGGTGCTATGGAATGTTAACAATAGATATAGCCAATAAATAGGTTACCGCAATGAAGTGAAACTGTATGCACAGTGTTCAAAATATTTTAAGGATTGAGGGGGGGGGAGGCAATTGAAACTAATAGTTTCAATCCGAGAAGAAGAAAAGTAAGTTTTTAGAGATTGAGAATTACACTTTTGGTTTTTATTTTGCGCAGAACTACTTAAAAGAGCTTATTGTGTCTCGAATTTTTTTCTTTTTGGACACAAAATAACGTACAAAAGTACACTGTTGTCAACGCACATAGTCAAATATTTGATCAATGTGAAAAACAGCTTGGCCACTTTTTTTTTTTTTTTTTTTTTTTTTTTTTTCAATTCCTCTTAAGGACATTGGACCAGTAAAAATATTTTTGTTCTGTATTTGTGCCAAACACTGTTCAACTATTACCACGGTCGTAGATGTACTGGTCTGGACACTCGCCTATCTAACAATGTATTTTGCTTGACCCCCTTGTTGTTTGGCTGTAGTTCGTCAAGTTACTGAGAATGTCGTACTTTTTGGCGCTGTTTTCCGGGCGGTAGGACTCAAACTCCACCCACTTTTTTTTATTATTAAATTTATAAAGTAAATAAAGATTGCTGGAGCCTTTTCTTAAAATTATGAGCGAAGAAAGTATTTTATAAATTGATAAAAAATACGTTTTGATAAATTGTTTATCTTAGCGGAAAGGAAGTGGGCGGAGTTTAGTCCGACCGCTGTAACATCAGCGCCAATAAAACACAATATTCTCGGTAACTTAGTGAACTACAGCCAAACAACAAGGGGGTCAAATATCCAGGCGAGTGTCCAGACCTGTTCTTCTACGGCCGTGACTATTACACATCAGATAACATGCCATTTCCCCAAATAAAAAAATAGGCCTCATAGTGTTCGCATAATCACTCAGCAAAGTCACAAAATGGCCGTTGCTATGTAAGGAAAATTGAAAAAAAAAAAAAAAAAAAATTAACTTGCAGAAACAAGTTGATTCATATCGATACTAATTGCTATGAGCTACTTCAAGATACATCTACGATAACCAAGGATATATATTTTTTTAATTGATGAAAATGAGTCGTTTTGCATAACTTTGAATTTTGGCTGTTACTAAATTTTTCAAAACTAACGTTTGTCAAACATGTATTAAAATGCATTGACACACTGAGTTTCAATTTTTGTAATTTTGATTTCTTAAGTTTATAATTTGTTTTACACTGTAACGGCCATTTTGTGACTTCGATGAGTCCCCCTTTTTGGGCTTAAATTTTATATTTTGGGGAAATGAAGTGTTATCTGATGTGTAAAATTTGAACAGTTTTGTCACAAATCTATACATAAAAACAGAGTTTTTACGGTACCAACGCCCTTAAAACTGTTAATTGCTCGTGTGCGTCACAACCTGACTACAGATAACCTACTGTGATCGAGGAAACATGGTCAAGTGTGCGAGCAAACCTGTCTAATTCTAGTAGATAATTTTCGTAAGTGTCTCTAGGCGACTGAAGGTAGAAACATAAATACCAATAACTAGGGCCCGGTAGTTTTCGCGAAAAGATTTTTGCCCCACTTTGTTTCAGTGTCTTACGTGCACACCTGCAGTTCAACTTCATGGCTACTGACAGAGTGTTTTTGTGCAGAGTCGTTATTCATTTGACTGTGCCAATCAGTACACGGATAACTGTCACACATCACGTCTGTGATTTGCGGGTTTAACCTCCACACGCTGGGTGTTACGGCATCCAATCACTGACCACATAGCAGAGATGCAGGTGTGCACGTAAGGCACTGAAACAAAGTGCTGCAAAATTCTTTTTGCGAAAATTACCGGGCTCTACTAATAACTTCCAATTGATGGCATTCATAGTACTTCTGTGACGGTAGAATGTATTTTTTTTTTGTAATAAATACTTAATTATGAAATAGTACTCATAGAATTAACGGTTTTAATCTGTTAATTTCTTGATTTTCAAATGTAAAAAAAAACTATATACAAGTAGCAAACTATCGGCATTAAATCCTGTAAGTAGTAACAGATGCTAGGAGCGCAGCTATCGGCTTCCTGACTTTGGCACGCGACCTTGTGACGTCACGGACAATCGTCTCGGTGAACGGGCGACCGTGAACTAGGCTCGTGGTTTGTAGCTGGCAGGAGGTGAGCGGTCGTCCTTGCGGGAGAACTCTCCTGGTGACGTCACACAATGCTCAACAACGTGTTGGGATGTGCGCCAAGAAGTATACTATAGTCTACAATGACGATCCAGACAGGTGTTGTGGCACGTGGCGATGCGTGAGCAGCAAGTACAACCAGTATGTTCATACGAGACTTTGCTGCTCCGCTGCGTATGCAGATTGGTGCATGTTACGTATTTTATTTTTAAACCTGTGATATAGTGCACTGAAGAAGTGTATACTAGCAATTTCCTAGATGTGTACGTAGCGACATGTAAAATTTGCGTTATTTTCTGACAGCTGACTACACTCCAAGTGACTATAGGCCCAGGCTCGTTCGACGTCTCCCGCTGGCCGATATTGTGAGAATGCTTACACTGTAGAGAGGCCAATCTCTGTTAAGACGTAACACACGTAAATGACAACACATGAAAGTTCGTGGCCAATTGGATCGCAGATTATGCTCTGTTATAGGAGAGTGAAGTTTAATATGCTACCAAATGACAACGCGAATTTCGCATGTGTCTACGTAGGCTATATAGACTCTAATTTAAAATTATTTTTTTCCGCGGAGATTTTTTATGATAACTATAAAATAATTTTGTTATAAATTTATAAATTTCGATAGAAATCATCGTTTAGCACCAGACAACAACTGTTGGGTTAAATCTGTAACATAAGAAGACCTATTTCAAGTCATTACGTAAAGCTTTTATTTTTTATCATCTTCGTCATTGAATGTGATGACATTACACATATGTTCTAAACACAGGCGAGCAGTAATTATTTTGTCAGGACACGTAACTTCAATTAGTAATCGTTGTGGCCACTCTGAAAGTATTTTTTTTTTCTTTTCCATCCAGCAGTACCCTTAAAGGAGAATTGTCGCTATTGTGAATAATTTATTTCTCAACGTAATTCTTGCTTCGGATTCATCTCTGAAAATTTAACTTCATTAGGGCATGAAATATGAACTGACAGAGTTTCTGAAGTCGCAAACAACTGCGTCTGGAACCGCCCGAAGTAATTGATCAATATTCTACTCCGGAGTTTTCTACATAATTCATTAATAAAAGGCATTCGGTCACAAACTAGTTTTAAATTAACCAAAAAATTGTATTCATCGTCTTAACATAGCAAGATATTTACTAGGTCGGTTTTTACTTACCAGGCTTGTACATTGGACCTTAGGTTTGATTGGCTGCGTGCTATGGAATGTTTCTTATTAGTCGACCCTCGTTAGGCTGTTATGTTAAGACTCAATTTTAGCAAGGGTAGAGCCGAATTTTAGCTCGTGGCGTTCAAATAATAACCCAAACAGAGTTTTCGAGAGTCCAGTAATCTACGAGGCCTTGGACTGCTTGCAGGCTTTTTGATGAAACTTGGTCTCCTTAGCCCAGAATAATAGTTAGTGTAACCGCTTATTATAACGTGTTCCTTCACCAGCTGCTAAATAGTAAATTGCTGTGTGCCATTACTGGCCAGTGCCGTCATATTACTTGCCCGTGTGTTTCGAGTTTCTTTTCTAATTGGGTTTTTCGCGTCTCGTCGACAGCGAGGACATTAGAGACGGTTACACAAAACTTTACACAAGGACAGGAAACAGTTAGAGGAGTTGGCCATAGAGCCATCCAAGCAAACGCCTGGAGCTAATTTGGGAATTTATGGAAAACCGAAATCAGACTGGCCGGAGCGTTACCGATTCGTCACCTATAGCTCAGTATGAACAGAATATTGAAATGTGCATGTGTATGTATTACGACGTTTGTTTTGTTATTATTTAAGTTTTTTTTAACTATTTCTGCGGGTGTTTGGTCGTCTATTGTTGCTGTGTGCAAGTTCTGGATACTATGATACTAGATAATGAAAAAGTTGCAAGTCTTTTTACCGGGTAGCACGTCGTCGCTGTCCTCTCGGGGCGGACCGATACTGATGTAGATTTGTCGGTATGGCTCTTAAGGAATACAGTCGCGTGCACGGAGCCCCGACAACTAATTAGAATATTAAATGCCTCGCAATCACTGTCTCTCTACAATTACTAACCAGAGGTGTCTCGGCTCGGCGTACTTTGTGACTTGGCGAAATCTTAATGGCGTCCCGACGCCCAAAACAACGACGATGATGGCGCCTCGGCCTAAAATACTCCGCGTCTCGGCGCCTAGCTTCGACGCCTGACGGTGGCACTCTGCCCTACCGTCGCCGCGACTCGCCGACGACCCTCTCACTTGACAAAGTCCGTCCCGGACTGACGCCTGCTCGCTTCTCCTTCTACCCTGATTTGCGTCAAAACCTCCCGTCACTTGGCCAGCAAGCTCCGGTTCGTTTTGGGCCAATCAGGAGTCAGCTTACAACCGATGGCCCCGCCTCTCGAGGACAACAATTCCGGCCAGAATCGTATTTATTAAACCATTTCTTAATTTCTCGTCGCTATTTACATTCAGTTACATAAAATGGTTCATTTACTTGTTAACATTTGTGATTTCTTAATTACTACATATCTATAACACAGTAACAACTAGCAAAGCCATTGGTTGGACCCCTCCCCTCGTGACCAGCTGGGGAGGTAGTTCTAGCGGGGGTGGGGTGAAGCCCCAAGACACACTATGCACCTGCTCCTCTCCCTCATCTTCACAAAGACAAAATATATACAATTCCTTATTTTTAACATAAAACTTGGTGCAGTAATGGTATGTTAATGAGAACTATTGCAATGTGATCCTGATACAATGACGAAGAGAATGAATGGTCGCAAGACATAGTTATTATTGCACATTAATTTATGATGGTTGACACTGATAACTAATAAATTTACCAAATCAGGGTGTGGCGACCATATGGGTCTGTCACAGTATGAACGAATGAATATATGCGTGAACGTACAGTACGTCAGGTATGGATGTGGGAGCAGGAGGGGGGTGGTATAGGCGACTGCACCCACCTCCCCAGAAATCACTTAAAATAAATAGGAATGGTACAGATGAGTCCTTTACCCACTCAAGTAGAATTCGAGTCAAGTTTTACCTAGTTACTCAGCAATGTGTGAAAATTAGTAGCAACAATTGAGCCTAGGTTGGAATATTCCTATAGGCAGATCACAATAAAGTGAACATTGCTTAATTTTTTCTTTCGGCCGTTTTGAAGCCATCATGACTATTTTTAATGAGAAAATTTCCATGTTACTAAAAACCAACGTAAACGTTTCACTTCTCCCAAAACGTAACATATATGGACCCAATAAATAATATTCTTACATTTTATAACATGAGGTGAGTGCTCAGTTTATAGTGAACAGCCTATACAAGCGTTTTTCCTTCCTAATACCTTGCCTTTTTTAGGGCCTCTCCTAAAAACCATAACTCCATCTGTGCTAAACGTGTGGGTACGTCAAAACAGAAACTGACTGAAGTTAAACACACTAGAACGTGAAAAGTGGCGAGGTGAGGAAGAGATGGTATTGTTACCTTTGATGCTGGGTCGGAGAGAGAGCATGCCGACGTCTTTGATGTTGCCGATGAAGGGTAGTTTGGGTGGTCCAGGCAGTCTGTCGCCATATCTCCGCGTGTGCGCCGTGGACACTCGTAGCCACGCCACCAGCAGCAGTAGCAGCAATAGCAGCGCGCTCAGCAGTAGCCATGCCGCCGTAGCTGCCATCGCTGCGATCCTGAGCACATCACGTAGCACTATGTAAGAACACGTTCTCTCCCGAAACACAAATAACTTCGCGGCAGAGAATACATATTTCTATAATGTGAAGATATATTTTCCTCGGCACTTAACATCTAGTAGTGTCTTTAGACTTGTTGAGGGGTGATGTGATGTATGGAGCAGCGTCGGAATGAAAGGGCGGGGGAAACTGGAGATCATCGAGAAAACCCGCCGACCAACAGCATCGTACGGCACGATTCCCACATACGAAAACCTGGGACCTAGGCCTAGGCTATATATGTACCACGTGTGATAAAATTATGACAAACTGTTTCTGAGATATCGTATGTGACGTAAAATATGTTTGAATGGCCAATATTTAAAGTACAGAAAAAATTGCAAGTAAAATACATGCTCGGCAGATGATCTTATACATATACGTACAGAGTTTAATGAAAGTCGGCCTACAGGTTTAAACGTTTTTAGGAACACACACGCGTGGATACACACGCACTGATAAAGCTATACATACATACGCACACAAACATATAGGCAGCTAGGTAATCCTATAAACCTATTTTTTGTTCAGAAAGTAGGCTAAAAATTCTACTAAAATACTGCATGCCAATGTAGTGGTCCGCGCATAGAAGCTGTTCTATTCTTGACGTCCTTACCAGAGTCACCTATATCGCTTTATTTTATCGCCTCAAAATGTTTGAATCTGATCAGACAATGCTGCGTCAAGGTGGCGTCGTGGTGGAAGACGCGTACAGAGGTTCACATTGTTCTTGGATCCTTCGGAATATTCGGACACCCGCCAGAAGTCCGTGGCCTCCACAGCGAAACTTCCAAGAGCGGCAGTCTTCCAGCCGAGCATCAGGAAGAAAACCATCGACAGCTGCGTGTCCAAACAACGTCGTCTGTAATTCTCGTCACACAGGGAAACACACGACGACAAATGAATCTGGCATACTGATTTTCCCTTTGTCTTTAAAGCGTGCGTACGAAATGTTTGCGTGACTGTGTGGTAGGGATAAGATTATTCTAAGAGTTCAGTAGCTTACAACGTAAAATCAATTATATCTAGCATGATGCAAATATTTTTTTTTAATTACCGCGGTCCTAGTGATTAATCTCCATTACATGCAGACTGAGATAATGTCATTTGTTTCCCGGAACGGTTTTTGCCTGCAAGTCTCTCCAATTCTCTGGGATTGTCTAACAAGCTTCGACACGATAACAAAAGTGCCTGAAGCTTGTATTTTGTTGATGTTTTGACTTGATTTTAGGTAAAGTCGCAAAATTTACCGATCTGCACTGTGGAGTGTGTGGGTCGTAAACGTTACTTGGGAAAAACAGAAAATGTCAGCTCTAAAAATGGCACGCACGGAAAATTGCGTGCGTAGGAATGTCAAATGCGAGTACCTTAACTAACGACGTTGGTAGTTTTGCCTTTTGCGATTTCACCGATCTGCCATCTGGACTCTATAGCAATGTATACCCACTTATTATCAGCTATTTTTTCCTTGGCTGCTGCTCTAGGAAGAGGCATCCAGTCAAAACTAACTATGCAGCATGAGAGTCCGCGAGAGGCAATTCGTACATTGATTTAGAGTCCTCAAAAACGTTACAAGTAAACAGCTTGATAATTACTCCTGCCAGCCTAAGCTATTTAGTCCGTGCACAAAAGACTGAATCATTGTTCTATATCTGACGTCAGACAAAGTGTGTAATAGTCACTTCGAAGTCTGCTCGACATTTTAGGTTCATTTTCCCCTGATAAACTTCTAGCGGCCCGAAAATTCTGCAAATTCATTCGAGGAGACGTTCTATTTCGAATTTATGCATACGCGAGTCGCTAAAGTGTTTGAAGGCATGTTTATAAAACTTGTCCTTGCGGACTCTGAACCAATGACTCATCTGCATGTAAACACTTTCTGACTCTCTAGCTACCAGGTCAGATGTACAGCTGGCCACTCACAGGAACAGTAGCCAATAAACTAGTAGATGAGGGCAATACGTAAATAAGAATGTAGAGATTGCTTGCAGGCCATTGAACCAGCGTAAATTTCTGGGTCTCTGACTGCTGCTGATAACGGTTTCTACTCAGTGCGGCTCGTGGGTTGTTGCCAGATACAGACAGAACTGTACACTCCTGATGAACATGTCGTATGTCAATGGCCATGGGAGATATACTGGCTACTGAACATTGTGTGGCCACTAATGAACAAGAGGCGCCTGTGGACCAGAAGGGACAGCAAAATTCTCGTTATTTTCAGCCAGCAGACTAGACATTAAGCTAAGATATGCTCGTTCGTCGTCTCCTGTTGGTCGACAGTGTTGTGGCCTGCCATGGAGAATGCTTCTGTCCAGTGGCGAAGCGTGGAAGTCTTCCGAGGCAAGCCGTATGATCCGACTATACACTTTGAGCAGGTGACAGTTGTGTTACAAAGACCTAGGTGTATTACCAGAGGCGGCTCGAGGGTTGTTGCCAGGTGGGGCTGCAGATAGTTGTAACTTTACACTCTTGATGAACGCACCGTAGACCAACGACCAGGAAAGATTTGCCGGCTACTAAATCTTTTGTGACCACTCAGTAGTACTTGCCCATCAGCGTGTCAGTGGCTGTAGAGTCAACCAGCGCATAACCATGTACAGCTCTTGGCAACTGCAACCCTACCTGTCAACAACCCACGAGCCACCACTAAGTATTACTGAGAACTAGTTTCTCGCCTCTTACATGCTACTGGCTGAGAGGTGTGCCTGCCTTTACCAGTCAAATGGTTACATGGACTGTATAGTTCTGTACAGTCGCTCCTAATCACCGCTTGCCCTACAACACTTCACGCTTCGTCACTGCTTCTGTCCAACAATGAAAAGATCCTGAGAGACCAACCTTCCATAACTGGATTCACATGTAAATACATCACAAGGAGGCTCGTGCTAGTGGAAACAGATTGTGTTCTAATAGTAGTAGCAGCAGTGCAGTTTAGTCGGTCTTAAGAGTGTGAGTAGGCTACTTCGCTGTCTTGAATTTTTGTATTTTTGTGCTATACTTCGGTACATTTATGGAACTTAAAACCTAACCGCAGAATATAATATATATTGATCGAATTTTAGACATCATAAATCTCTGTTTGCCGTCATTGATGTTACAGATCCAATTGCAGTTAAGAATGTGATAAGAATTTTCCAACTGAAATTAGATATGTAACTACAGTAACAACAAAGAAATATTCATGATATCTAAAATTATATCAGTATGTATTCTATTTTACACTTAGGATAAAGTTAAATTCACCCAAAAGAAAAGTTATGACACAAAATACAAACGTTCAAGATGGCGTCGCTCTCTCACTCTTAATAACAACGCGAATTTCGCGTCCCTAGCTATCTATGATATCAGTACTAACGTTAACTGGTGCACAACATTGCACAGTTATCGACAGCTGTATCTTTACCTGTCAACATCCCATAATTTGCTGCTGCATCTGATTCAAAGGTCAAGCGTGTACAAGACTGACCAAGCACCGCCATGCTTTGCAACAAACCAACAGTACTGCACTCACCGCATTCAAAGCGTGAAAATCACTTGCCTTGGGTTATTAAATAATTTGGTCATAAGTAGAAACATGTTTTTTTTTTAGCGAAAATATTTCACGAGTTACTAATTAATAATGTTTGTAACAATAAGCAGGTCTTATTTGTTTATTAGCCCTATGCCTCCTAGGTAGACAACTGAGATGCATAACAACTGTAATCAATCCAGCCTCTGAAATGGACATATGGTAGAGTTTTGCAACACAAGCAGTAGTCCAATATTTTAGCAGGGACGTGCCTATAAACTATTCTGTGAGTGGGAAGACAGGACGAATCACAAATAAATTATAAATAAATAAATAAAATATCTGCTACTACTTTCTTGCAATGTGATTTGACACTTTGGGGGTGATCGTCTATATTTTTCGGTACAAATAAAACATGCCATTCTGAAGTGTAAATGTGTGGGAAAGAAAGGAGGGAGGCGAGTGACATAATTTGCGGGTTATTTAAGGTGTGTGTGTGGGGGAGGGGGTTGTCTTCCTCGGCCCCCCTCCTAGCGGCACCGTAACTCGGTTGTGGGCACGTCCATATCTTTGAGCGAAATTCAGGTTTATATTATTTATGAGTGTTTGTGTGCCCTCAAAAGCCCAAAGCTTCATTTACTTGGTGTAAGCGCACGGGGAAGGGGCAGGGAATCGGCCGCTTCAGCATTCACTTGGAGCAATTTTGAAAATCCCTAGAAAATCTAAATCAGGAAGTCCGGACTGGTAAGCGAACCCGGGACCTCTCAAATACGAGAGAGTTTTATTTCTTCTGCTTTAAACATCGGTCGGTCAAAACAATAATAAATAATTAGAGTACAATTCATATAGCCTACTGTTACGTGATGGACAAGGTAATTTGCACTGCCTATCAGATGACCATTCCTTTGATATAGGTCGTTCGGGATAAAGCGATCACTAAAAATTTAACCTTTGAAAAATATCCCTAGCCGTCATTGCATATAATTCAACATTAACTATAGTTGCCTTACTGCTTGTATGATTGGCAGCGAAATAGTGAAATATAGTTCCGTGTATTTTACTATTTAATTAAACAATACTAAAAGAAAATCAACCGAAATCGACGTAATTGTGATTTATAAAATTAATAAACTTTTTCTTTTACCAAACTAGACTATATACGGTCCGACTGATTGCACAATTTATCTTTCACGCACAAGCATTAAGTGACGTGTCAAAGAGGTAAGATATTTTCCGTCGTTAGCTGTTACTCGAGGAAAAATACGAATTGGCTGAAAATATAAATTTAGCAAGGCTTCTGTAAGTGCTCACGTTATCCCGAACCGCCTATACACTACTCAATTTACGGTATCTAAAGAAATTATAACGGAGATAAATGGCATTAATATATAAATATAGATAGTTAAAATTAACATAAGTCGTAACTAATACGCAGTGTACCCTCTCCTTTGGAATCACCAAGGTATGACTGTTTGTTGGCTACCCTGGTTGGAATGTTGGGAGGAGAGGAGTCGGAGAGGCAGCTAGTCCGCATACTTACTTCATCCTACTCTCCCTCTTCTCTTCTTCCTTTCCTATTCATCCTCAAACCATTTTAGTTGACCGCAACCAAACTTCCACAGCTAGTGTTATGAATGCCGGTTACTAAGATCCTGAAATGGACACACTACATACAATGAACGCATGTTTATATGTACTAACTTAATAAAACTAAAACATGTCTCTGCACAGAACAGTTTCTGTAGATAAGAGCCAACTTTATGAAGGCTATGCCGATGAAACAGAAATGATAATTAGAACATGGTAATTTAATGGAATTTCCAAATGTATCTTTATTTCGTGTTATAGGCATTTGGTTTAGGAAAATAATGATCCCCTCCCTCGTACTAAAGGTCCCTCGAGTTTCAAGTACCTCAAAATATATTTTATTTTGTATTCATACAATGTTTAATGCATTATTGAAGTGTATGAAAAAACGGAGGAATAACAAGTTGAATTGCAGTTAACAAAATATGGAGAATTTTGTTCCACATAGTACTCGAGAACACTCTAGACAATTCCCGACAAAATAAGCAATATTTTACGTTTGATTTCCCCCATTTCGACCAACTTGTATGTGTATGCACGTATTAATCATTTTTCTGGGCATTCACAAATGCAGAGCTATGTGGTCAACTATAATGCAGGCCAATGAAAAACAATGTATACAGAAAACCAATCAACGGCTGTTGCTGGCAGGTTGTATTATAAAATACGGAAATATTTCCCGGCACAAGCAATAATCAATTTACGAAACAATGACACAACAAAAAGAACGAAAAGAAAACTTCGCAGAATTATCTGCCTAATACAAATCACCGGCAGTTTATATTTTCCTTGACATTTTATATTGCGCACAGTGTTCTGTAAAGTCAACAAAATTTCATCCGTCTTATGGTTTCCCGAAATCTCTCCAAGTGAATGCTGGGATGGTTTCTTAACAAAGGCCACGGCCAATTCCTCTCCAAGCTCCTGTCATTGTACCAAGTTGTGTGTCACCGTCTCTAATGACTTCGCAGCCAATGAGACGTAAAGCCCACTTACCTCACCTTTCATCCGTTTATGGGTCAGACAACTCTACGCACTGCAAGAAAAAATTGTAAATGTTTATATAGATTTTTCAATTGTGTGATTTACACTAAAACTTTTCTTATGTTGGAGTGAATTTAATTATAGACCAATGTTTCGTGGCGAACAAAATGGCAAGTAAATACGGGCCGTTTTTATTACTCCTACTGTTTGAGATACCTCTTAATAAAATGTTGATGTTTTCATATTGTGTAGCATAAATTCGTCACTGTTGTTCGCGCAGTTGTTTTCATCATTGCAATCCCTTCCTACCTGCCACATTGCTTTATGGAATTTACATTATTGAGTGTGGCAAGTACAGTGGAATTAGCCAACTAAGAGAGCGACGAGGTTGCGAGGCGGCAGTTCACTGGTTAACTCGGCTAAGTCAACAAAATTGCTAGAAAAAATACTGTCGCGGGCTACGACCTTACTCGGGAAGATAAGACGGATGCAGGAGAGGTCAACCAAACCATTCACAGAGAAAAGGCAGTGTCAGGCCGATCGCATGTAAATATAGAACGTAAGTCACGTGCCTTCCCCCCCCCCCCTCCAGCGGTTGGTGTTCAACATTATGTAGCCAAAGTATGTCCAGTCGGCTCAAGGAAATTTGAGTTTTGCTCTATGATGACCAAATGTATCCTACTTATATGTATGTTATCTGTAATGTTCTGTAACAGTAAATAACCACACTTTTGAGTTGGCTGGTACTTTTTGTAATTCATAAAACCACATAACCCCCCCCCCCCTAATGTGTTGGTAAATCCGCCACTGGACCTGAGTTTTGCGATAAAGTTTCTGGAAGTCATATTCTTATGCTGTTACTTCAATCTGCCAACTCATGTTTGACTATGCAGTATGATCAAAGAAACAAAGTCCCCTCAACTTAGTTTAAACCTTGTTCCTGCCTTCTCTCTTCGTGTCATCCTTCCTATTCCCCTTATTCCATTATTGCCTCGGTCCCTCCCCTCCCTTACTCGTGGCTCTGGAATGTGGATCGAGAGTAGCCCACACAAAACAGTGGCTGTGATCGGCAGTAACACATATTACTCATTCCAAAATTAAAATATTACAAATAAAAACTAAGAACTCTGGTTAAGTAATCCATTTCTTAATTACATTGACTTCGTACATAATGTGACAAAATTTATCTACAAATTTCAGAAGGACGAGGTTATTGTGCTAGAAAAAGCCGATTTAGACCTAAGCAAACTGTGAAATTTTTTGAAGTCACAGTTTTACCAAAATAACTTAATTTTAACCTTGGTAACATTAATCATTCTTGCAATAATGCATATAAAAATTTTCATGTATATTCGTTTTAATTTTACTATAGAAATGCGGAAATTTCGACACCCCTAAATTACCTTATCATGCAAGAAACCGGTAAAAAAAAGGAGGGGGGAAGTACTGTCTATTAACGTCAGTTTTTTTTTTTTTTTTGATGTTCCATACAAAAATGATTTAGTCAGTATATCACGATAAATGCTCTTGGACATGTGGCTGAAAATACGCACCTAGCCGAAATAAGTAAATAAACAAATATCAGAAGCAATTCAATATTACTAGAATATTTTTATGTGATTTATTAACGAAATATCTCTTTTAGAGATGTATTTTTATCTGAATTAAGAATGTTCGTTACTAAAATTGTCATTATTTCGTACTGTAAGTGTTAATTTTGTTGACATAAGATGATACCTACAGTAAACATATTTAACATTTCATAGATACTGCATAACAGCATGCAAAATCATAATTTACATATTACAGGGACGTAAAATAAAACGAAAAATTACTGACTGCAAATTGAATTATTATCATTAAATCGCAGACAATAGGTTATTTCAAGATGTGTTTCCGAAAACAATGAAATGATTTCATTTGTATAAAATAGCTGAATTAAAGGAAATTACAGTCCATCCCACGTAAGAATTCCGTGTTTTCACAGCCGATGCTACCAATATTTGTAACGCGTGCTAAATACGTGGCAGAATAACGTACTATTTAAAACAACAGGACGTGACCGTATGACCTTACGAAGCAGTAGTGGCAGTCCTGATCAACAAATCGGTTAACTTCCATAACCGACATGAAAGTAGTGTGTATTATTATATTTGAAAAATAAGCATTTTGGAGGAAATGCAATACAATAACACGGCTTCGTATCCAACATTAGTCAGTTAACTATTTTATTCTATTTGAATCGCGTAATTTTATAACTAATTTACAAACAACCTCACCATTATCAGTCGACCTGAAACCAAAACAAAGCACAGCCGTTTGCGAGTGTGGAAAGTGACAGCGTTCGTGTGTGTTTGAGATTCTTATGATGTGATACTTTAATATTTTGTGCGTATATTTACTATATTGTAAAATGGGGATTATAAAACTCAGGTTGTAATCGCCAATGGGGTATTATGACGTCTGGAACCATGACAAAAGGTACCCATTTGCGGATGTTTGAGTTTCTCGTGTGTTCGTGTGCTTTTGTGATTCTTGTAAGGTGTTATTTTAATATGTTATGTTGTGGATATATGTAATTGTAATATATGGCAATGTAGGGACTTAAATACCCGGCCTGTAATCGCCAACGATAACGGGATATTAAGGCGTGTTTCGGAAGACGGGATCTTCTGCTGACATGTCTACAAAAACAGTCGCTAAGTAAGAAGTAGGTAATCCGTCCGGAGAAAAGTGCTACATACAATAAAAAAATGTTACCTAACTTTATTTTAACAGAATTTGTGGGTAAACACTTACGTTTCTTGTTGCAGTCCTATATATAAAAATTCTTTTTCAAGGTGCCAATGCAATAAATTATTTTTGTACAAAAAGTCAGTTTTTTTTTTTTGTTTTTTCTTTTATAGCAAGTAAGTGGTTAATATCAAGTCCACGTGACATTTGGTGCCTGTCAGTTGCAAAAATGTGGGCCTATGTATTACCAAAAATAAAAGGCCAGAAGACATACACCTATATATTTCCCGGTCATTAAAGTGTACTTGTTCAATAATGTGTGTTAATAAAAAAATATTTAAAGCTGATCTGAGAAATTAGGCCTACCCGTGTTTGTTTATTACTTACATTTTTATTGATATGTTACTATACCGTTTAGGTTGTGAGAGCGCACATTTTTGCTATGTAGTCTACAATAAATATGTTAACAATTTTTTTAAGTATTGTGAGTCGCGTGACTACGATAACAACGATATTTCTAAGGCAGGCCCTACCACAAAAGATAAGTTTGGTTGATAGTGTACTACTTGAAACTTAAACTAGGCCTATACGGCTTTGTGATCTGATAGCGCAGAACCGAATTGAAGGCAACACGTAAGATAATTGTAATCATGCTTTTACTGTCGTATGCTCTTGCAACTTCAGTTTGTTGTAACCAAATAAGCTATTATTTAAACTTGTTAGTTGTCTAGTATAAATAAAAAAAAACATAAGTTACCCATACGTGCTTATTTTTGGTAATTCCATTAAACGTTACAATTTTCAGCATACTTAGGAAAACATACAATAAATAATGCTAAATTTTGAATGATTATATTAACTTAACATCTGTAGAGTAGGCTATCCAGTACTGTAATATTAAATAATTCCATTACCATAGCCCACCTAACCCTAGTAAGATAAAAATGCAGGCAATATTGAAAAAAATACTTGCCTTACGCTCACACCTGCACCTGTGCTTCGCGGCAAGTGACTGGATGTTTGAACTCCAAGCTCCGGGTTTAAGGACCTGGTGCCCTTGTTAGATTAAAATTAATCACCCCCCCCCCCTCAAAAGTAACGCAAAAATTTTTGAAAAAAAAAAAAAAAAACAGCTGTTGTGCATTATTCCTCTTAAGTTTGTGGGTGTATGAAATACATAAAATTATAATAGGGTGCATTTTATTAAGTAAATATTTATATTTGAAGTGAAAAAAATTCTTCTTGCGAGGAGTTGCGCTCTGAGCAATTGTCCAATCTGCCCAGTTATAACGTGGGGCCTGTTAACTCCCAGCGTCTTGGAGATCTACCCGTAGATCACAGACGTGTGGTGTCGCAGTTAACCTTGTTCTGATTGTAACAGTCAGATGAATGACGACTCTGTACAAATACTCTCAGCACATAACCATGGTACAGAGCTGCAGGTGTGCACGTAAGACACCGAAACAAAGTGGGGCAAAAATCTTCTCGCGAAAACTTCCTGTCCGTACAAATATTCAGTAGCGGCGTACCAGAGTTATCATTGGCCCAGCCAGGTGGGGACACGCCAGTAAGAACATCAGATATGGACATGTCATACTGAAACCTAACAAACAGTCATATCTCCCGCGATGAATCAGTGCGATTAATAATCGTGCATCTACAACAATAATCCACATGTGTGGAAATATATTAAAGGTGCTCATACTGCGCGTGAGAATTCTTGCAGTGCCTTGACGATGGCAAGTGTGCAGAAATAAATAAATGTAATATTGAGTTAGGAAGTAGACGCCAGGTAAGGTATCACACCCCTACAGGCTGCAGACTTTCGACATTTCCTCAGGAATCATGTGAAATGAGTTCCTACAGAGGAGCAGACACGGAATGAAAGGACAGAGCAAACGGGAGTTCTTCTGGAAAAACCGCTAGCAATACGGTAATGTCAGTCCGACGTTTCCCCACGTGCGGAAAATCAAGGCCGACCCCCGCCGAGAACAGAACCCGGATTACTGTGGTGGGAGGCCAATGGTGTGAACACTAAATCACTGTGCGTAAATATAAACACTACAGTTTAAGGCCATGCTCTCTAGTTTCTCCTTTGTTTTTTTAGCAATGTCATTTGTTATGCTTAAACGAGAGCAGATATGAAAAAACTGTTTAAAATCGTCTTCTCCATGTTGGCTGATTTTTTCAAGGCAGTAAATGCTGTGGTTTTAACTAATTATGTAATTAACGAAATTATGGATAATTGATATTTTAGTCGAAGCCTATAATTTCTTGCTTTTAAAAAAATTAGCTATCGCGGCAAAACCCATTTTAAACAAAACTGCCAGAGAGTTTATTGATATCGGCTCACGTTTAAGAATAAAAAAAAAATAATCATAGCAACAACAGAAGAAATTAAAGATAATCAACACTGTGACGTAAAGTGCGACTTCCCACACTGGTACTTACTTATTCACGGAGTGTCGACTGCAGTTAGAGCAAAGCTTCGTCACGCGACTGTCGCTCGACTAGAGGCAACATTTCCCGACTATAGAGCATACACGCGTCTATAGGGAAGGAGGAGGGATAAAGATATGCATGAGGGGAGGGGGCAAGGCCACGCCAAAAGGGAAGGGGCGAGTGGAGTGCATCCCACCCCCCCTTCTTATAAAACATTTACATTTCATAATGTAGGGGAAAATGTAGACGATTACATCGACAATGTCAAATCACATTGCAAGAGCGCAGTAGCAGTAGTAAAAGTAATAGTAATAGTGGTAGTAGTAGTAGAAGTGGAAGTATTTATTTTATTTTTGTAATTCGTCCCTTCCCCACTCTCAGAAGAGTGGACAAGTCCCTGGGGGATAGGGAGGGGAGAACCGGATCGCCACCGCAGACCTGTAATAATCCGCGCGACGCCCTTGACGGCACCCAGTTACTGCTAAACCGGTCAAGGACAGACGCCCGAGGTTTAGTTATATCTACGAAAGGAAAATTACGCGAATTCAGTAACCTACATAATAGATTCAACTATCCTACGCATACTTAAGCCCCGATCATTTGTCCATTAGCCACTACCCAGTGGAACAGCAGACGATGAACGTATAGATGGAGCTTGAGTATGTATAGGACAATGGATTCTAGCATGCGGGTCATTGAACGCGTGAATTTTTTCTTTCTTTATAAACACCGAAAGGGGAGCAGGTCCCCGAGATCAGGTCATCACACTCCAAGAGCATACTTCTGAAATGGGAGCCCGTATGCGACTGTCGAACCCTGGATCACAGAATATTTAGGAATACAGAAGTGAAATAGCTGGTAGGCCAGCGTACTCAGTCACACACGCTAGCAAAATGGCTTCCCTGGCCAGAAACATGTCGGACACACCTACTGCCAATCAGCGTGAGGCAGCTGTTCTGATAATCGGTAGCCAGGCCTGTCGTAACATGTAGGAGCCAAACAGACACGGGGCTGGCATCAACAGTTTCGGGCAACCAATAAGCGGCGAAGTTCACCAATAACAAACGAGCCGCCACGTCATTTCGCGTCTGTATTACTATTTAGTCTGTGCCTGGACGATAACATGAAATGAAGACTTGTTATTAGAGATGATGGTTTACCGCGGGAAAACTTGAATGTTCGCGGCATTTCTACACACGTTCAGCTTATTAGATTATAACTGGTATTATATTGTACGTGGAGCTGTTGCCCTATTTGACTGAGCCAATAAGAACCCCGCTATTGTAATATGTAATGCGCTTTGTTGGTAAGCAGACAGCTACGTTGTATCAGGCGTACATCACCCAATCATGTTGGCCCAAAACATTTTCGCGGTATGCCATATACCTATTATGGAGAAGCGACGGTATGCGGAGTGCGAGACAAACGAGAATACCCGGAGAAAATTCGCCAGCCAACGGCAGCATCCGCAACGTTTCCTACATGCGAACATCGGGAGTGACTCCGCAGGAACCCGACTCTAAGGCTGGGAGGCGAGTGGTCTAACCACTCCACCACCGCAGAATATTTTAGTTGCCTACGACTGCAGTCCCACAGGTGTAAAACTCGAAATCATGATCTCCGGACCAGGAATCGAATAAGCGTCCTTTCTAATGCGAGTTCGGTGCACTGAGTCAAGAAAAAAGGAAATACAGGAATGTTATGCCGCTTATTAGTTGTATTTTATTTGTATTTGTATTTTTTCGGCACATGTGTTATTATTTCTAATATGATAGTGAGTTATTGACCGGATTTCAACTTTATTATGAAGTCAAGGGTACTATGATTTTTTATTTTCATGCAGTGTTTCTCAGCTAGTTACACTACAGTATATTATCACGTCTCCCAGTCCAGCCAAAGCGACCACAGGCTCTCTTCACGGGCCCGCTTGTCACGCCACCATCTGTTTGTAATACTATCCACAGGATACTTCGTACGTGATCCCACTGTATATTATATCAAATCATAAATGTTGCTATGCGCGTTTGGTAGTTCAATGTTTCTTGTATATTTAAACTGCCCATTAATTTATACAATAAATCGTAACTTTCACTGTGCCTCATATTAATGTTTTATTTAACAGCTCAACCTCTGGGAATTTACTTATTAAATTTTTAATTTGTAGTGTTAGCTCTACGTGAGCAGTCATAAGCAACAGCCTATTTTGTGTCCAGTCTCCCTGCCAGCACGCATTTAAAGACTATGTAATATAAATATGGTAGCAGACTATATTAAACCTAAATACGAGAGGGGGACGGGGACAATGTGTGCAGTATTACGTATGATTAGAGGTCAAAAAATTTCGTGAGCCATTTGAGGGAGGAAGGTTGTATTTCAAACGCTTTTAAATTGAAATTACCTTCGCAATTGAGTCACCGCATATCAAATTCGTGCTTTAGGACTTGGAACCAGCAGCGAACCTACTTGAAAACACTCACGCACTTCTTCTCAGAAGTACAACCGGCCACTCACTAGACAACAGCTGAGGACAGAGTGTACACAAGGCTGTGGAGTTCAGCCAGCAGGTCGCTGAACCTGCAACATCCCCGTATATATAGCAAGAGCAATAACAATTCTGCATGATAACGTGGCAGCAAACTGGATTTTTAGAGACCGTCAGCAACAGTTCGTGTGACGAGCCATAAGGCCATGATACATCATTTATATTGTTTTAATGGTAATTATTTTTCAAATCCTAAACGACAGCAAATATCAAACAATTGTTGCATAGTTTTGTTTAAAACAGTGTATACCATGTTAACTAATTTTTTCGGGACAAAATACGCAGTGGTTTCAGCTAATTATGCAGCAAAGGAAACTCTCATTAATGAACTAAGTAGCAAAATCTATACAACTTTTGGTCCTGAGAAAAAATTAGGCTACATACTTAAAACAATTTTGAACAAAATTGTGCAACACTTTTTTGATATCTGTTCTCGTTTTAAAGCATTGGAAATGATGGATCATGGCCTTAATCCAATGATATAAGATCAACTGTGCGGAACACAAAAATTCGAAAGCCCGTAGCCAATAAGGTCACAAAGCGTGTTCGGGTGTGTATAGACCAGTAAATTCTAGCCTTTAGCCAAATAATAACGGGAAATTCGCACGTCTTTATCTAAAGCTATGATCATAGCGAGCGGATGGAGCCTAAATATCTGTACTTCTTTCATTGCTTATTGTACACAGTAAAACAAATTCGAACTTTTACAAGAAAAAGCTTGAAAACAAATGTCAAAAGATTGATCAGTCTAGATACTACAGCAAGAATGTCGCAGGTCATTAAGGGGTGTTGAAAGACATGACGTTGAGCAAACGACTTGAATACTCCATCGTCGAAAAAATCTGAAATATTCATCGTAATTCGATGAGACTTTTTTGTCGAGTTGATAGGCCTATTCTATTAACGACCGTCTGTTTATACAGCACTAGGCGGTAGTATGTTTGCTTTCGAATAAATAATTAAGAGGCCATTTCAGTGCTTCAGGCGCATGCATGCAACCCGCATTAACATCATATGAATCTAGGCTAATATTACATTTCTAATAGCAGTAAGAGTATTAAACATATCAACACTATCTTCGCGTTTTATGTCAGAGACAGTCGTTCTTATTTTCGCTGCGTTCGCCGAAGTCAAGTATAAAGAATGGTAGACTGTAAATTTTACAGAACTTTTTTTTTGTATTAGGTTTTTAATGTATCTGTTTGTTACACTAAAATGTGCAGAACGCAGCGAAAATGAGAACGACTGTGTCTTTGATTAACCGCGAAGATAATGTTGATATGTGTAATACTCTTACTGCTATAGCGAAGGTTATATTAGCCTTGATTTATATGGGGTTAATGCGGGTTGCATACATGTGTCTGAACACTGGAACGGCCTCTTAAAAACGATTTTTATAAAAACAAGGGCTTGGAGCCAAAAATATTCATAAAATGGAAAACATTAATTTGTATAGTTTTTAATATGATAATATCCAGGCGTCTATAACAATCACATTTCAAAAATACTTGCGTTTTGGTTTGAAAAAAAAAATCTCAAAACCTCTCGCGCAGAGCTCTATGGATGTTCGAATTATTTTCAAATTTGAAATTCTGTTATTTTAAAGGCCTGGATATTATCACATCAAAAACTACAAAAATTAATTAAAGTTTTCCATTTTTATGGAATTTGTCGCTTCAAGCTCTTATTTTTCTAAAAAAAATGTTTTTAATTATTTACTCGAAATCAAAGCATACTACCGTCGAGCGCTGTATAAACAGACGTCCGTTGATACAATCCCGACTCAGCAAAAATGTCTCACCTAATTATAATGAGTAGTTCAGATTTTATCGACGATTATTTAGTATTCCATTCGTTTGCCCGACGCCTTGTCTTTCCATGCCCCTTAAAGTGGTCTATATTTACCAAACATCTTCGGGGACTAGTACGATATACTTTTATGAGTAGAGTGTTTGATGTGGAACAAAATTACCTGCGACGGCCTGTCATATTTTACAAAATACTTTGTAAGTTTACAAATAAAGTTCACGGAAACAGGCTGTGAAAAAAATTTTGTTTGTGTAATTTCCAACAATTATCGTAAAATATACAAGAATTTATTTACAAATGTACAGTCATTATCAGTAAAAGATACATAAAGTTTGTAAGTGTACAGATACATTTGCGTATTTCCTAGAATTTCCAGAAAAATGTACAAACATTTTATTGACTGTGTAGTCACCAAGCTTTTATTTATCCTCCGCGCAAAACACAAGCGCTTCATTCACTACTATAGTAGAACTGACGTAGTGTATCATTGGTAACAGTGTCTGCTTGCATTCGTTCGCAACTAGTGTGTACGTATAAATTGCTCAATTACTCATTCGCCATTGACACTTTGAAGTCGCTGCCTTCACTGCCATGGAAGGTTAGTGAAGTAAATGACCTTCGCATATGAAAGAGGAACAACCGGTTCCCGTGAACTCTGTATTATTACTTTCACTACCTCTCTGGTCCACACGCTACACTACGTGATGTGTTGTGCGCTTACTGCGCCTTTAGCATGTGCATTTTATAGCTGACGTTTTTCAATTACAATATTTCTGGTTAGTTTTAGTATCTACCACGGTCGTAGAAGAACAGGTCTGGACACTCGCCTATCTAACAATGTATTTTTCCTGACCCCCTTGTTGTTTGGCTGTAGTTCGTCAAGTTACCGAGAATGTCGTACGTTTTGGCGCTGTTTTCCGGGCGGTCGGACTCAAACTCCGTCCACTTTTTCCCATTGTTAAATTTATAAAGTAAATAAAGATTGCTGGAGCCTTTTCTTAAAATTGTGAGCGAAGAAAGTATATCGTAAATTGATAAAAAAATACGTTTTGATAAATTGTTTATTTTAGCGGAAAGGAAGTGGGCGGAGTTTAGTCCGACCGCCGTAACATCAGCGCCAATAAAACACAATATTCTCGGTAACTTGGTGAACTACAGCCAAACAACAAGGGGGTCAAATATCCAGGCGAGTGTCCAGACCTGTTCTTCTACGGCCGTGGTATCTACAAAGAAGTGTAATTCGTTAAATAAATCTTTGGTGCTCTAATTATTAATGTTTGTGCCAGCTAACTACTTTTACCATAAATAAAAAAAAAATATGTGAAATTAGACGTTTATGTAAAAAAAAAAAGTTCTTATCAACCAGAAATATTTGCCCATATGGTATTCAAGTGTTACCGAGTATTTACTTTGTACGTGAGGTAAATATTCGGTAATTTTTCGGAAGAATTTTCTTCCGTGTACTGGCTGATGAGAAGTTAGATACAAAAATTCACGGTAATTTTTGGGAATATACTTAATTACAGGTTGTACACTCGTCTTACATCTGTATTTGGTCGACAATTTTGTGACCCTCTTGTCCTTCTCCGTATTTTCTTTTTATTTATTACGTATTTTCAACCCGTTCCGGCATCAATTTTGCCAGGGTCTTCCTACATCTCGTTTTGGTATTGGTCGTTATCCCGTTGCTAAAGCTAGTACACTGCTCACGGATATTTTTCACAAATTTTCACTCCACTTTTTTATAACTTGTGATGTAACAGTATTACTTTGAGTTCTTTCCGCAAATCAGTTGTTTTGTTTCTTATTAAATAATGTTAACCCTGGTGTAGTGTGGCGACAAGCCCTCTTACGTGGGATACGTACCACTCTTGCCTCGCCCTTGGTTTGTAACAGAAGTCAACACAATATTTACTAATAAAGGGCACATCGCCAGAAGAGCCATTTGCTAGATTATTAGTTCTGAGCTTAGTAACGTAGAAGGAAATCATTAAATTTTAATATTTTCTTTTTAATAGACCATTCAAAATTTATATTACAACAATCATTCATTACTGATTATGCATCGGTGCGATTATTAAACAGGTAGTTAGAATATTCAAAATTAGTGTATGGCCACAAATATTTAAACATATAAGTTCTATTTCCTTCAGTTTGCCGTTTATTATGCAGGTGATCCACCAATATAACGTTCTTGTCTAACACGGAAAATCCAGCCCGATTACTTGCCTTATAGACAGTTACAAACGCATACCTTGTTAACTAGATCTTCCAGGTCACGTACTTTCATATCAGAGTTGCCGCGACGTGTAGTTGTCCCATTATCTTCACGTATGGTGCCGCACAAGTTACGTTACTATATAAATTGACGTCCGCAATATTTGCCGCAATTCCAGATGCTTGTAGACTTTGCCGAGAGTTACGTTAAGGTACGTTAATTGCTCAACATAGCAATCCTGAAGCCACCTGCTTCAACCATACTCAAACACCGTGCCAACTTATACTTTCGACGCCCGTCGACCACGGCATAGTTCCCGACGTCTTATTCAGCTGATCGTTGCTCGCCAAGTCCTGGCACACGTTACGCACGCACCGTTTATCGCGCACACAGCGCTCCTCGCGGACACTTCCGAAATCTCAATTAAGTGGGCAAAATTTGTGGGCTATTATACTATATGAAACTTCTTACTATAATATAACTAAGCGTATAATAGAATACAATTTAATAAAACGTAATATAAAAACAACTAAGTAAATGTGCCCTTTAATACTGATAATAAATATTCAAAATATATACACACTCGTTTAGTGACTTTCTTGGGGTGCAGGTTTGCCAACTGCTACCCAGCACACAACCCGAGACAATACCATTTGTCTCAGTAGGTCTAATAAATTTAATTTTTGCAGCTTAATTTTTTAACACGTCTATTAGTTCAATCTGCAAATGACAGACCAGTGGTGTCGCACCAACAGTATTCTGATTGGCACAGTAAAATGAGCGACGACTCAGCACTCAACACTCTGCCAATAACCATGAAACAAATCTGCAGATGTTCACGCACGTGAGACATTGCAGCAAGCTGGTCCTTAACTGAACATAATATATATCGTATCGTCTATTAGTAGGTTGGTACCCCAGATATTGGTGGAAAGATTTTTGTATGCAAACATGTTTCAATGCCTTACGTGCGCTCATGCAGCCCTGCTTCGTGGTTATTAACTGCACGTCTTTGAGAAAAGGCGTCGCTCATTTGAATGCTCTAATCAAAATACGGTTACAGAGTCACCAACATTTGTAAGTTGTTGAACACCAAGACGCGTAGTTAGAAACATCCAATCACTCACTACGAAGTGTAACTGCAAGTGTGTACTTACATTTTCGAAACGAGCTGGTGTAAAACCAAAATATGAGGTTACTATATATATTAGAAACGACAGTTTCATTCCATAATTTCGATCATTGTCGAATGCGTTGCCTTGCAGAGTAACACCATTGGACATTTAAGAATGCAGACGCAAAATTGCTAGTGGAGTTGGAAATTTGAGCAGAGCCAGCCAGCAGGATGGCGGCACTGGTCAACAATATGGTAGAGAGTAAGTCGTCAGTCAGCAGATGCTGATGAACACGCCAGAAAGAAGCGCCCTGTGTGTAAGTGGCAACGCTTCGTGAATCATCATGTTTGTCATTGTGTGATACATATGCCACTTCAGCGTCATAAATATCACATGATGTTTTACTAGTTTCGCGTGTTTTGACTGTAAAAACTGTTCGTGCTATAACAAGTTCAGATAGTGCTGCTGAGTATTACCAGTGTTTACGCATGCCGGCGCGTCTGTTGCACGGCCTTGTGTTTCGTACTGAATGCCAAGTTCCGCACTTACTCGACTAACATTACTGTATCAAGCGTTGTGTATAGACACCAACAGTACTTCGCACAGACAGCACGGACTCGCTCATCTCATAATGTATATTAAACTGATGGCATCAATGAGAAAGAATTAAAGCATTCTATGTTCTACATCTTGTCATTATATTGAAGCCAAAACAATAGCTTTCCTGTTATTTCGACAACTACACGATCAAATAAAAACAATTTTAGGTACGCCAAAAAAAAAAAAAAAAAAAAACAAATACCACACCTTATAAAAATGACGTAGATAGTTACCGTTGGATATCAGTACAGCATATACGTCAACATATTTGTGCAGCTGCTAACGTAATACTAGGCCTACTACATGTTTGTCTTAGAATATATGTTCTCACTTTTTTAAAACATAACTGAACGGTACGTTAATAACTATTGTTCAGAAAATTTATAATAAAATTAAAAACAAAATAGTAGCAAAAAAACATTTTTAAAAACAAGCTTTCATTTAAATACTCTAAAACGACGAAACCAAACTTTAAATTAAATCAAATCCATCAATTGATTACATTACACAATTTATATGATTAAAAACGTGTCGTGAGATTTACCTATTTTATACAAACATTAATTTTTTTCTTAGAATTACTTATGTCAAGATCAAGATACATATTGCAGGTATATTCATGTTTATTTATACAGGTAAATTTCGCAACAAGCTTTCATATCATAAATTGTGTGATGTTATAAATATATAGAATTTATTTAATTTAAAGTTTATTTTCTTATTTTTATACCATTAAATTAAAGCTTGTTTTAAAAAGTGTATTTTTTTGCTATTAATTAATTTTTAATTTTTAGTTATTTTCCCATGTTGTTCCCACGAGTACCGAAGAAATATCCGTCGGCCCACTCAGAGGTTCGTTTAGAAGGGCAAGAGCTAATATTCAACTCTGATGTCACTCAGTCCTCGGCACAGCCTCACCTTGACTTGGGTTCTAGTAAAATTAAGGCTACGGAGTTTTATTCAATATTGTTTTTTTCTTTTTTTTTTTTTTTTGCAATCGCAGAGCTGTTACATAGAAATGTAAAAAATGACTTTTTCTGTGTGGCCTAATTTTTAAATAATAGCAAAGCGCATAATTTTGGTTAATAATTTCAAGACAATAACTACCCAAAATTATGTAGTGTTTTATTTGTAAAAATAAATAGGCGACGTAGTAAAAGCAATTCTGTGACGGTTTTGTGATGTTAACTTCCTTAGTGCTGACGCGTATTTCGTTTGTACAGTACAATGTCAGAATATCCCGTTGTAGCGAACGCGTACAGTATGTTGTAGTCGGTACAAGAGTGGAGCTGGAGGAACCAATGCTTCTGGTCCATGTTGGATGATCAGGCGCATACGAGGCTATTGCTACACTGTTAAACATTTCCGTCAATTCACGGAAATATTTACAGAAAAGTACTGTAACTGTACGGAAGTGGCTTCCATAATTTTTTGTTTACTGAAGTTTGTCGGTATTGTCAGTTTACGGATGTTTGACTGTAACTTTCCATAAATTCATGAAAATACAGGATGTTGCTAAATTCCATGTCAATATTCTAGGGAAACAATCCTCACGTGTAGAGAAACAAAAATTGTTGTATGAACATAAGTCCAAAAACACACCGTTTATGCGCTACAGTTGGAATACATGGCGTATGGTTGATAGCGCGCGGGTAGGATAATGTTGCTGTGGGGCTTCATTAGGCCCTACAGCAGTACGTAACATGTTACTATGCCACACACTACGCCACTAACACACAGACAGTAGGAACAACTGTGATACAGCAACATGATCCTGCCAGCGCGCTATCAACCATACGTCATGTATGCCAACTATAGCGCAGAAACGGTGCGTTTCTACAATTTTCAAAATTATTTACTGTATTTCTTATAAAAAAATTTGGCATTAATGATTACTATGCCTCTTAGAGTTAATATGCACGTACACTGGTGCGAAACGAAAAGAAGACGAGCTAAGCGCTGCTTCCTGGTTGTCCACACTTTGCCGCGAAGAGACGAGATGTTGGCGACGACCAATACAACCAAGGACTCGTATCGCACATGGGCAATGGGTCGAACAGCCCAGTAAGTGACTAAAAGTGTTCCGAAGAGGCCACACACATCTTTATTCTCCTCGCTTCATCACAGCTGATAAAAAAAAATTACACATATTATCTTCTTTTCGCGCTAGCGGGTATGCACCTTTAAAGTTATTTATTTCTATAGAATAAAATATCTTTCTCATAATGATACTAATGAAGTTCTGTAAAACCAGGATGTCAAAAATTATGTAGTTGGTCTCTTACCACTGCGCGGAACACACTTACTGACTACATCTTCACAGTGGTTTAGAGCACCTGCCTGGTACATTAGATCGTGGGTTCGAATCCTGGCAAAAACGAAAATATTTTTGGTTACTAGATAATACGTCAAGATCTCGAGAAAACAAAAGGAAATAAGAGTATGTCGTATTTCTGGAAAATTGAGTGCCAGTGATTTAAAAAAATAAATTTTCGGGCGGAAAATGGTTTGTCCGTAATATTACGGAGTATTCCGTTACTAAGCAAAATTGAGTGTACGTTATTTAACTAAGATTTCTGGATAATTTTTTGCCTGTACTTATCCGTAATTTCACGGAAACTTTATCTAACAGTGCATATGCAGTGCGGGATAAAATGATCTATCGGCGACAGTACGAAGCAGAGAACAGGTATCGGATAAAGGCCAGTTTAGCCTCCGAAGCCGTACAGCGTTCTTACCTGCCTCTTCAAGGCGTAGACAACATCCATTGCGGTGACGGTTTTCCTCTTGGCGTGCTCGGTGTAGGTTAGGGCTCTATAAAGACTAGGTATAATTGTCCGCTATTTTGGGTCTTTCGCAGCTACCGCTAGCGAAGTCATGCTCGCGCTTCCGAAAAATCTCAGAAACCTAACTCATCACCAATCGAAAACTATTCGGTCAATCGACTTAAAAAAAATTACAAAGTATAATTGAACTATCTTGTCAATGATGCTATCCATTAATTTTCTTTATGACTGTTATTTACTATGTAAAAAAAAGCAACAATGGCATGAAAATTTTTGACCGGAAAATGCAGGGTAGAATATAGTAAGCGAGAAACTTTTTTGTTTTACGAGATAGATGGGGGGTGTCAGTGGACGAAACTGAAAGGATAGTATAAAATTAACATTTATGCCCCTCTTGACGAGTTCCGCGAATCGCTGTGGTTTTGGCGGCAGGTTGAAGACAGAATATCTCTGGCGCGCGGCGCCGCGCCGTCTAGCTCAACGACCTGACTACG